>PVHP010008504.1:0-53273 GCA_004024765.1 Zapus hudsonius | reverse complement strand
AAGAATGCGGACTCTTTGAAGTAAGGGGCCTGAATGCTTTGATCCCCCCTGGATTAACAAGTTGGTAGCCCACCTGGTTCTGTGGAGTATGGCAAATGGAAGAAGAGAGGGTCATTGGATTTGCAACACAGTTTTGTTTTTGAAAAATGGCCATCGGCGTGTGAAGCAGGTGTGCAAGGTTGCCTGCATGGAGCCTGATAGGGCCATGAGGATGAACTGTGGGTTGCAATGGAGACCCAGTGAATTCCAGGACTATGGATGGGTGCCAAGGCGAGCTGCCAGCACCGGATGACATTTTCCTGGACTGTGAGTAGCCGAGCTGGAGGGAAGGAATTGAATCTCCAAGAGACTTGTGTTATTGGTTAGAATCATTGAACTTGGAGTTAGAGATTGATGGTGCCCTGTTTGTTTAAAGTCTTGTATTGGTTAATCTGTTTTTGCTGTGTCTCATGTTTTGCATTATGAATGTTCTGTGCCATTACGGGTTTATTTTTAGTATTATGGCTCAATTGAAAGCTGTGGGGACTTAAGAGTTGAGCTGAACACATTGTATTTACATCATGTATAATTATTAGTTTGTGGGGGCCAGGGGTGTCATGGTTTGATCCAGGTGTCCCCCACAAACAAATGAATGTGTTCTGATAGATTGATCCCCAGCTGATGGCAGTTTGGGTTTTACAACCTCAATGAAGCTGTGTTGTTGGGGGCGTGCTTATGGGGTTACAAGCCAGTTTCCCCTTGCCAGTGTTTGGCAACCTTCCTGCTGCTGTTTCCAGTGCTGTGGCAGAGGTGATGTCCACCCCTCTGCTCATGCCATCGTTTTCTCTGCCAGGATTGAGTCTCCCCTCGAGTCCGTAAGCCTAATAAACCCATTCCTCCACAAGCCGCTTTTGTTTGGGTTCTTCCTGCGCAGCAACTAGAAAGCGACTGCAACATCCACCATCATGGTATTCTACACAGCATTGCTTCAGACCAAGGAACTCACTTCACAGCCAAGGAAGTGCAGCAGTGGCTCATGATCATGGAGTTCACTGGTCCTTCCTTGTGCCCACCACCCTGAAGCAGCTGGCTTGATAGAATGGTGAAATGGTCTTTTAAAGACAGTTATGGAGCCAACTAGGTGGCACTAGCCTGGAGGACTGGGGCAGGGTTCTCCAGCAGGCTGTGCATGCTCTGAACCAATGTCCTATATATGGTACTGTTTCTCCTATAGCCTGGATCCATGGGTCCAGGAATCAAGGGGTGGAAATGGGAATGGGAATACCACTTACCATTACCCCAAGTGACCCAGTAGCCAAATTTTTGCTTCCTGTCCCTGCAACAATATGCTCCGCTGGCCTAGAAGTCTTGGCTCCAGAGGGGGGAGTGCTTTTGCCAGGAGGCACAGAGAGCATTCCATTGAACTGGAAGCTAAGACTCCCCCCTGGCCACTTTGGGCTCCTGATGCCCTCCAGTCAACAGGCCAGGAAAGGAGTTACAGTGTTAACAGGAATGATTGATCCAGACTACCAGGGAGAAATTGGACTGCTCCTCCACAATGGAGGCAAGGAAGAATATGTTTGGCGTGCAGGAGACTCTATCAGGTGCCTCTTGGTGTTACCATGCCCTGTTATCAAAGTCAGTGGGAAACTACAACACCCCAATCAAGGAAATGTGAAAAATGGCTCAGATCCATCAGGAATGAAAGTATGGGTCACCCCTCCAGGTAAAGAACCAAGACCTGCCAAGGTGCTTGCTGAAGGTGGAGGAAATACAGAATGGGTAGTAAAAGAAGGTAGTTACAAATACCAACTAAGGCCACGTGATCAGTTACAAAAAATGAGGGCTGTAATTGCCATGTTTTGTTTTGTATTACTTGCTTAGAATATTTGCCCATATGTATACTGATACCTTTGTTTTTCCTCTATTATGTAATTAATATTAATTGAGATTATATATATCATTAATCATTGTTGAATTTATATTATTAGATATTAGACTAAGCATTCTTCAAGGGACCTGCCTTATGTTGGGGAAGATTATGCATTTATGGTTGTATGTGGGATATTTATATCATGTTAGTTGGAATCATGATATTACTGTCTTCGTTTGAAAATTAAGATGTAGGGAGATATGATTCGATGTCAAGTTGACAAGGGGTGGACTTGTGATAGTTAAGTTTATTGTCAACTTGATCTGTGTAATAATCCACAGTAATCTTGTGTGGGTCTCTGAGTTTGTCTGCAGAAAGGATTGACAAAATCCTTTTGTGATTCTCCAGAGTGAGCCGTGCCCCCCCCCCAGTGGGTGGGTCTTCCAGAAGTGGACTAGATATAAGGAAGCTTCAGGGGAATGGCACCCTCTCTTCCTCCCCCAGCTGTTTGTGCTTCTTTGTGACTTGCACTTGCATCCTGCTCTCCTACCCTTCTTGGACATTGGAACCCAGTTTCCTTTCCTCCCATCATGGACTGAAGAGCAGTCGCTCCCCAGGGAGCCATCAGGCCTTCAGTGCTGGATTGGGACTGCTGAGGCCTCCAGCCACATGGACTGAACAGCTACTGTTCCTTCACCTGTGGACCTGCAGACTGCTATTGTTGGACTGTTGGAAGCTACCCCAATAAATTCCCTTTTACTACAATCTGTTCTATCAACTCTGTTTCCTCTAGCAAACCCTAATGCAATAGCCATGTACATATTAACTCTTCTAGTCGGTGAGCTTGGGAGATCTTTCCATCTACTCTTGCCTTTCTCAATTTCTTTCTTCAGTTTTTTAATGTTTTCATTGCAGAGGTCTTTCACTTCCTTTGTTAGGGAAACTCTAAGACTTTTTTTTTTACTATTGTAAATGAAATAGTTTCACTGATTTCTTTCTCTATACATTTGTCATTGGCATGTACAAAGGCTACTGACATTCACGTATTGATTTTAAATTCCTGCCACTTTGCTGAAAGAGATCAAAATCAGCTCTAGGAGTTCCTGGCAGGGTCTTTTAGATCTCATGTATTGAATCATATCATGTGCAAATGGGGCTATTTTGTTTTCTTTCCAATTTTTATCTCTTATGCTTATTTCTCTTACTGCTCTAGTTAAGATTTTCAGTGCTATGCTAAATAGCCGTGGGGAAAGTAGACATGTGTGTCTTGTTCTAGACCTTAGTAGGAAGGCTTTAAATTTTCCTGAATTTAGTATGATATAGGCTTTATATCTGTTGTATATAGCCTATTCTGAAATTAATGCATTGTTGCAGTCAGCTCCAGATTGCTAGGGTGAGCATCCAACCAGCCACAATTTATGGGAGGAAGGGTGTGGTAGTTTGAATGGATATCCCCGAAGAGACTCATCAGTTTTATTAAAAACATTTCTCCAGCTGCTGGGCTGGAGGAGGTCTCCCTGTGGACAGTTCATAGGGTCCAGCCCTCAGGTGTTACTGGAATTCTAACCTAATGTATGCAGAGAGAAGTCTGATCTCTGCCTGGAGTTCCCTGCTGTTTGGCTGCAGTGTGCTTGTTTCTGGAGGTGCTGCTGGTGGATGCTTCTCTCTGCTTGGATCTATAAGCTTCAAATAATTTCCTTCTTCCTCTCATAAACTGTCTATTCGGAAGTTCATCCCAGCAACTGAAGCTGACTTTGATAAAGGGTTTATTTCAGGCTTACAGAGTCCATGGGAGCAGCATCAATGAGCAGAAGCTGCCTCATGTCCATAGATTACAGAGAGACATCACCAACAGCCAGTATCACAAGCAAGTACAAACTTCCAGAAGTCAAACTGCTTTCCACACCTTTGGGCTGGAGTTCAGATCCTTGCCTGAGACACCTCTCTTTCTAGCAGGAATCTGTATGCTAGGGGCTCAAGTAGGAAGTTTAATAAAAATTGATTGTCTATGGGGCCACACTACCACAAATGTGTTCCCTCTATCCATAGTCTCTCCAGTGTTTTAATCATGGAGGGAAGTTGTATTTTGCTGACCCCTTTTCTGCATCTGCTGAAATCATTTGTAGCTTTTAGTTTTTGTCCTTAAGCTTATTTATCAATGTGGTATATCATATATATTTTCATGTTCTGAAACATTCGTGCATCCCTGGAATGAAACCTATTTGATTGAGGTGGATGTTATTTCTGATGTGTTGTTGGATTCAATTTAAAATATTTATTCAAATTTTTTGCTGATGGATGTATCCAGTTTTATGATCCAGCCTGTATATTTTGAATGGTGAGTTAAGTCCATTGATGTTCAGAGTTAGCATTGGGATGTGGGAGTTGATCCCTGTCAGGGTGAAGACTGTGGAGTCTGGTGTTTCCTTGATCTTCATTTGCTTTCACATTGATTCTAGTTTTAATTGTTATTGTTTTCCCTACATTAGCCTCTTGAGTATGTTTAATCTTCTCTTGAGTGTAAAGCATTCCATTCACTATTCTCTGTAGGGCTTGCTAAGTGCTTCTATAGTCATAAAGCAATTGTTTATCCTGCAAAGTTTTTCTTTCACCTTCTTTATGAAAACTAATTTTTCTGGATTTAGGATTTGTGTTGGCAGCCATTGGTCTTTCAATATTCAAATACTGCACTTCAAGCCCTTCTGACTTATAGAGTTTCCACTGAAAATTTAGATGTAATTTTGATGGGCTTAGCTTTGTAAGCGGCAACCTATTTTTCTCTTAGATTTTAGTACTCTCTTTGTTTTCTCTGTTTAGTGTTTTAACCATAACAAGGTATAGTGAATAGCTTCTCTGCTCCTGTCTATTCAGTGTTCTGTGTCCCTCCTGTTCCTGGATTGGCCTGTATTTCATAATATTTGGAAAAATTTCTTTTCCAATTTTATTGAAGATATTCTCTATGTCCTTAGCTTGTAGTTCATCCTCTTCTTGTATGCTTATGATTCGACTGTTTTGTATTTTAAGGTGTTCCATAATCCCCTCATGTTTTAATTCTACATTTTCTTGAACTTGTTATGGTCTATATCTTTGGTCTTGTCCTGATGCCTTGATTATCTTTTCTCCATAGGATCTATTCTGTTGGCGATGCTTACTTGGGAGCTTTTAAACTGAATTATTTCAATTTTTGATTTTCATTAGGTTTTCCTTTTGTGTCTTCTTCTCTTTATTGAGTTCCACTTTCATTTCTTGGTTTGATTGTTCTCTCATGGAATTGCTTCATGCATTTCTTCATGTCCTTATTGAGTTCATTCTGCTTTGAGTTCATTTCTTGATTGTTTTCCATTTTATTCTTCCAATTGTCCATATGTTCATTAAGTTTCTTAAATAATTGCATTTAAGAATTATTTGTATGAGGTTTCCTCTCAGTAGTTTTCTTTGGAGTTTTCCACTATGGGACTAGGCATTCTTGCCTTGGTTTCTTGTTTTATTTGTTTTTGGGTAGAATGATTTAATAGCGGCTCTAATGGGCTTGTGTTTCGTGGTCTGGTCAGACTTGATTTGAGTGGGCATCTTGCTGGCCTCTCTCTGGATCTGGGCTGGGCACCCTGTAAGCTGAAAACCTTACTCTTGGGCAGTCTCTACCAGGTTTTGGGCTGGGCACCCTGGGGAGGGTGACCAGTGTGACCAATGTAGGGAGGTCCTAGGCTAATCATCCCTCCTCAGGATGCAGGAGTGAAAACTGAGGAGTGATGTCAATGTCAAAGGGGCCCCATCCCTCAGTCTATGAGTGTCTGGAAGGTGATCTTCCCACAAGACTGAATGGGTGCTATGCTTACCTGGACCCTGGGAGGCCTTCTTTTCCTAGGCCCTCTCCAAGAAGTTCTTGGCTGTGCCAGGGAGGAATCATGACTTTTATATAGACCTAGGAAGTTCAGATTCCTCAGGCCTTGGCAGTGGCCATTGTTATAGCTTACGTGTCTGGAGTTGTGGCAGACAAATGAAGACTTGAGTTTGCACTCAAGAGATTCTGTAACACAGGTCACAGCATTCCTTTTGGTAAACCACCGGACGAAATGCCCTCCCCACCAAGTGGAAATAGTTTCAGGGTAATCTAGAATACACTGAAACCTGTCATAGCAAACACTCCGATACAAAACATTTGAGAAGGTCTGTCTGTGGCTGCACCCTAGGGGTCAGATTTATCAGCTTCAACTAATAGTTTCTCAGGCATCCACAAAGTGTTGAAAATGGCTCGTGTGGTCATAAAGTTAGTCTGGCAATTTGGTTGTTAATTCGTTTTCTCAGAGTAGTCAAGACAGCAACAGCCGTTAAGTACAGAGTTAAGTTTCTGTATGCCACAATGTCTTTTTCATTTATAGAAAAATGGGCATCAGATACTTCCAATAAGAACTTATCATTAACCATAATACAGGGTATAACAGATCTCAACAGTGCTTTAACAGTGCTTAAAATGTTCCCAGTTTCCCAGTGGCTGAGAGTTTCCAACAGGGATCTCAGTGCAAACTGAATCTTCTGTCACTCTTCACGAATAAAATAAGGCCAAATGACCAGGGATGCAAATCAGGTACGTGAGCTCCCCCCTCCCAGACAGAAATTATCATATTAGTTCACCAGCTTGCAGACTTCTGAGTAACCTACCCAGATTGCTTGGCAATATGTCTTCCATAGAGAGCATATTACAAGTGGTCCTCATCCACTGACCAGTCTGCCGTCTCCTCGAGCGGGATTGCAATGGACACAGAGACATCACAGTGATATGTGGTTCCTCTGAGTAATAGATTATGTTAGTATTGCATTTAGTCTGGGAATCTTATCCTTTCAAGCACTTGACCACTGAGTACTTTGATTGTGGTCTTCCAGGGTCAAGTAGAACCATAACAAAGACCTTCAGGCTGAGCCATATGGGAGCCATCCCATCCACTCTGGAAGAGCCCAGCCTACCAAGTGTCACAATCTTCTGGAGCCAGGATCTGTCCAGCTCTAGCCCCAGACCAAATAGTTTAGGACAAGCATAAGCAAGATGCAGGGTATGCCCCAGAAGTCAGGAAATGACAAAGCTCCCCAGAAAAATGTCAGACTTCTCCAGTGTTTATTTAGTTTTACAACATTGGTGGTGCTTACTGAGGGTCTATGAGAGGTACCAGCTGGGTAGAGAGGGTTTTTCCTGTCCTTTTCTCTACCCTCACCAGAAAACCACTTGTAACTCATTAGAAAAGAGGCATGTTTTCTGGATAAAAACTTCAAAGTAGCAACAAAACTTAATAAGTTAGAATTATGCCCATATCCTGGAGGAAAACTAGAATAATAACTAAGATTAAATAGAATGTTAAAACTTCTACATATCAGCAACATAAATTCATGATTATTACTTTCCTTAAATTCAGAATTTTGATTTCACAAAGCCTTTTCAAGTGAATTTATGGCTCACTTATTTAATACACTTTTTATGTGCATCGCCTATGGTTTGTTCACTGCAGGTTACTCTAGCTCACAAGTCTCCTCATCACAGTGCACAGAATAGTAACACAAGACATTGCAGTTTAGGACATGGGCGGCTTATAATCCAAACACACGCTTCCCATGGTCCAGCAACTGGGGAGCTTACGCTTTTTAAGCAGTAGATATTTGATGAGAGAGCAAAGGGGGCAGTGAGTACTATAGAGGGAAGAATTGTACAAAAATCAGGAAGGAGAGGGTTAGATAGAAACAACAGGCATGGTAAGATTAGGGTCCGGCATCAGATGTGCTTGGAATTTTTTTTTTTTGATGCTGAAAAGCCTTTTAAATAAAATCCTGCCATAGCATCTACTGTTGGATCTAACAGCTATTCAATTTTATTCTAGGTTTATCCAGGTCCTAACACGCAGTAGCCATTCATTTTATTATATTTCAGTGCCTGAATGTACCATACTTCATGCACTCCACCAGCTAATGCTCCTTTGGTCCTTTACACACAAGTTTTATGTGCACACATGCTTTTCTTTCTCTTTAGGTTGTGGTAGAATTTAGAGGTCATAGAGAAGATTTATATTTAACATTTTAGGAAACTTCCAAGTTGTTTTGCAAAGTGATCACATGATTTCGAACTCAAAAAGCAATTTTTGAGACCTCTAATTACTCTACATCCTAGCCAACACTTGACTTCTCTATTATACTCATTTCATGGGCATGTAGTGGTATACAACTGTGATTTCCCAAATACTAATGATGTTGATGATCACATTCTACTAATATGTATATTAATATATGATACTATTATATTAAAATACTCCTCATATGCCACAGTGTCTTGGTTACCTAACAATAGCCTTACATCAGGAAGAAAAAACAATTTAACAACTATTGAATAAAATTGTTTTAGCTACAGTCTCTGTGCCTTTTCAATGACATTTTAGAATAAACTTTTCTATGTCTTTAAGAAAGATTGCTAAGATTTTGACAATAATTTCACTAGATTAATTTGGGGAGAATTGTCATCTTTATAATGTTGAAACCTCTAACCCATGAATATGGTATGTCTCCATTCATTTTGGTTTTACTTGATTTATTTCATCCATATGTTATTGTTTTTACTATACAAATCCTACAGATTTTTGGTGTATTTATAGCTAGATGTTTCATTGCTCTTAGCTATTGCAAGTGCATTCTTATTTTGGTTTCTATGTGCTGAGTGGATATGAATTATTTGAGCCACCCTGCCCAATTTTCCATTGCTAGGACATGGGCATGCTGGCAGGAAGAAAGGGCTGTCAGGAGTTCTGGGTGCAGGGTGGGAAGGTGTGGATTCAGCTCTGACTGCCTCTTCTGGCTCTGGATCCTGGGCAAGGTGCTGGTCAGTAGGTGCCTCCCTAGTGTCAAAACTGCTCACATCTCACAAGCTAGTCATTGCCAATGTTCTGCCCTTAACGGGTGTCTATTTGATGTCTATTTTAAAACAGATGTCCATCAGCTCACTAAATGCTTTGATGACTTACTTTTTGAAATGAAAAGTGAAGTTCATGGGTCCTGGTCTGAAAAAGGAAAGTCAAACAAAATCATTTGGATCTAAACGCAAGTAGACATCCTGAGGGGCACAAGAAGTATGTTTAAATTTGGAGATAGGCAGCAATGAATTAATCAATGTAGCAATTCAGCTCTGGAGATCTAATTACTGAAGTTTTTCTTTTCTATAAAACTCCCTTCTCTCCCTCTCTTCTTTCTTCCACCCCAAATGTCCTTTGTTTTCCTGTCTGCTATGCCACTAAAATTTTTCATTAAAATCTTGAATACTTGGCAGAGACTATCAGTCGTAGAACCCTTTTCTGATCTTCTTGAGGCCCTAGGTTCAATCCCAAGTACTACAAAACACAAAACCAAACTGGGATACCCAAATGAACTGGATAGACAGGTAGTAGGGCCTGTGGAATTTGAGGATAAATGGTACAAAGATAATGAGACTGGGATTCATGCTTAGAGGAGAAAAAATGAGCATCTTTTATGAGATGGGAATAAAGTAAAATTTCAGTTAAAAATGGAAATTGGGTCTGGGGAAATTGCTCAGTGATTAAAGGCACTTGCTTTCAAAGCCTGAGGCCTGGGTTCAATTTCCCTCACATAAATCCAGATGCACAAAGTGTCTAGCATGTGTCTAGAGTTCAGTTGCAATGATAAGTATCCCTGATGCTTCCATTTCCCTCTCTCTCCCTCTGAGAGAGAGAGAGAGAGAGAGAGAGAGAGAGAGAGAGAGAGAGAGAGAGAGAGAGAGAGAGAGAATTAATAAAAAGGGGGAAGTCAGCTAGCAGTGGTGGCACCTTTCTTTAATCACAGCACTCAGGAGGCAGATATAGGAGGATTGCAGTGAGTTTAAAGCTACAAGGAGACTAGAGAGTGAATTCTGGGTTATTCTGGGCTAGAGCAAGAATGCACCTTATAAAAAGGAGACACAGGATAACAGGGTGGATCAGAAAAATGGACCCTTCCATCTGTTGCCTTCAAGAAACATACCTTATCATAAAGACAGTAACCTACTGAGAGTAAAAGGATGGAAAACAATTTCCCAGGCATGTGGGAATAATATAAAAGGGTGTAGCTACTCTAATATCTGACAAAATAGACTTTAAACTGAAAGCAATAAAAAAAAGGACAATGATGGCCACATCCTACTCATCAAGGGAACGATACAACAAGAAGACATCACTATACTAAATATGTATGCACCAAATGCAAGGGCCCCTCAGTTCATAAAGCATAAATTACGCAAAAGCAAAGCAGACAGATGCCAACACTATCATAGGAGACTTTAACACTCCACTGTCATCCCTAGATGGATTGTCCAAAAAAAGACAAGCAGGGAAATAATGTTTCTAAACAGCACCATAGACAAACTAGGGATAACAGACATTTAAAGAACATTCCATCCCAAGAACACAGATCATATGTTTTTCTCAGCAGCACATGGAACCTTCTCCAAATTGACCATGTACTAGGCCATAAATTATCCCTCAACAAGTTTAGAAACATCAATGTAATCCCCTGCATCATATCAGACCACAATACATTAAAGCTATAAATTAACAATGGGAGAGGAACCAAAAATTTCAAAAGATACTGGCAACTGAACAATTTGCTCCTGAACAATGAATGGGTCAAACAAGAAGTCAGACAGGAAATCCAGAATTTCCTAGAAACAAATGATAATGAGGACACTACCTCTCAGAATGTGTGGAAAACAATGAAGGCGTCCTAAGGGGGGAATTCATTGCACTAAATGCCTTCATAATAAAGACAGAGAGGTCTCAAATCAATCACCTATCCTCCCACCTAAGATCATTAGAACAGATGGAAAAAGCCAACCCTAGGAGCTCCAGACGCAAGGAAATAATTAAGATCAGACCTGAGATTAATGACTTGGAAACGAAGAAAACAATTTAAAATAGACAAATAAAAGAGTTGGTTTTTTGAAAAAGTCAATAAGATTGACAAACCCCTGGCCAATTTAATCAAACGAAGAAGAGAGGAGGCCCAAATCAACAAAATCAGAAATGACAAGGGTGAGATCACAACAGATCCTGAAGAGATTGGAAGTATCATCAGGTCATACTTCCAAAACCTCTACTCCACAAAATTATAGAACCTGGAAGAAAATGGATAAATTTCTGGACACCTACCAACTACCAAAGCTCATCCCAGAGCAGATAAAGATACTAAACAATCCTATCACAATCACAGAGATTGAATCTGTAATTAAGAACCTCCCCAAATGAAAAAGCCCAGGTCCAGATGGTTTCTCAGCCAAATTCTACCAAACCTTCATCATAGCACTGAAACCTCTCTTTTTGAAGCTTGTTAAGGGCATAGAAAAAGAGGGTAGCCTCCCAAACTCCTTCTATGAAGCTAGCATCACCCTAATTCCCAAACCTGGCAAAGATGCAATAAGAAAAGAAAACTACAGACCCATATTCCTAATGAACTTGGATGCAAAAATCCTAAACAAAGTCCTAGCAAACCAAATACAAACCCACATCAAGACTACTATTCACCTTGACCAAGTTGGCTTCATCCCAGGGATGCAGGGATGGTTCAACATATTCAAGTCAATAAATATAATTCACACATTAATAGACTCAATTACAAAAACCACATGGTCACCTCAATAGATGCTGAGAAGGCCTTTGACAAAATTCAACACCACTTCATGTTCAAAACCCTGGAAAGAATAGGCATAGATGGCCTATATCTCAACATGATAAAGACAATATACAGTTCTCCTAAAGCAAAAATCATTCTCAATGCGGAACAACTCAAGGAAATTCCTCTTAATTCAGTAACAAGAAAGGGGTGTCCACTCTCACCACTGCTCCTTAACATAGTGCTTGAAGTTCTAGCCCAAGTGATAAGACAGGAGACTAGCAAAAAAGGGATACAAATTGGAAAGGAAGAAATTAAAGTATCCCTCTTTGCAGAGGACATGATCCTTTATATATCAGACTCAAATAACAGTATCAGTAAACTCCTGAAGGTGATCAATGCCTTCACCAGAGTGGTAGGATACAAAATTAACACACAAAAATCAGTATATATATACTGTATATTCTGTATATATTCTATATACAGAAGACAAACATTTGGAAAAAGACATCAGAGAAACTGTCCCATTCTCTATATCCTCAAATAAAATAACCAAGGTAGTGAAAGACTTATATAAGGAAAATACTGAAACACTCAAAAGGGAAATAGAGGAGGATGTGACAAGATGGAAAGACATTCCATGCTCATGGATAGGGAGAATCAATATAGTAAAAATGGCAATCCTGCCAAAAGCAATCTACAGATTCAATGCAATTCCAATAAAAATCCCAACCTCCTTCTTCACAGACATAGAAAAATAATCTCAAAATTTATTTGGAAGGGTAAGAGACCTTGAATAGCTAAAACTATTCTGAGCAAAAAAAAAATTACGCAGGAGGTATTACCATACCTGACTTTAAAACATACTACAAAGCCATAGTAACTAAAACAGCATGGTATTGGCAGAAAAACAGTCTGATCAGTGGAATAGAATTGAAGACCCAGCCTTTAATGGAAGTAACTTCAACTACTTAATCTTCGACAAGGGTGCCAACAATGTATGCTGGGCTAAAGATAGCATCTTCAACAAATGGTGCTGGACAAATTGGATAAACACCTGTAAAAAATGAAAATAGATCCACTCCTTTCACCATGCATTAAAATCAACTCCAAATGGATCAGAGACCTCAATATTAACCATACAACCCTAAACACCATGGAAGAAAAAATAGGAGGAACCCTACATGAGATAGGAGTAGGGAATAATTTACTGAGCAAATCTCCAGTAGCCCAGGAAGTGCAACATTCACTTAACCAATGGGACCTGATCAGGCTCAAAAGCTTCTGTACAGACAAAAACACCATACTCAGAGCCAATAGACTCCCTTCAAACTGGGAGATGATTTTTGCCATCTACAACTCAGACAGAGGCCAAATTTCCAGAACCTACAGAGAATTCAAAAAAAAAAATTAATAACAAAAACTCAAACTGCCCCCTCACAAAATGGGGCACTGATCTCAACAGAGAATTCACAGAGGAAAAAACACATGTGGCCTTTACGCACCTGAGAAAGTGCTCAGCATCTTTAAGCATCAGGGAAATGCAAATAAAAACCACAATGAGATTCCACCTTACTCCAGTCAGAATGGTAATCATTAAAAAAAAGCCAACAACAATAATTGCTGGTGAGGATATGGGGGAAAAGGGACCCTCATTCACTGCTGCTGGGATTGCAAGCTTGTTCAACCGCTTTGGAAAGCACTGTGGAGACTCCTCAACAGAATGGACATTGAGCTACCAATGGACCCAGCTATCCCTCTACTAGGCATCTACCTACATGATGTCACATCTCAGGATAGAGACATTTGTGCAACTATGTTTATAGCAGCTCAACTCATAATAACCAAGAATTGGAATCAACCAAAATGCCTTTCCATGGAGGAATGGATCACAAAACTCTGGTATATTTACACCATGGAATTCTGTTCAGCTGAAAGCAAAAATGACATATTGAAATTTATGGAAAAATGGTCTGACTTCGAGCAGATCCTACTAAGCGATCTCTCAAAAGAACAGAGAGCCAAACACCGCATATTCTCCCTCATATGCAGTCCTTAACCAGGCTAACCGCAAACTCTACACACACACACACACACACACACACACACACACACACACACACACACACACGTGCACAGGCACTTCCACAAAAATGCACCCACTCCAAGAAACATACACCCCTCCTGGGTGCCACAGGGGCAAGGAGCAGTAACAGAATGTGGAGGCAGGAGTTGTGGGCAACATCCTGTACTATGTGGAGAGGAGAAATAGCTGAGGCAGGGCAAGCAGGTTGGGTGTGGGGAGGTTGATGGCCATCAGTGAGATCTGGGAGGTAGGTGCTATCTTTGATCGCCTAGTATTTAGATCTGGGCTGGTACATATTGAGCCCAGTATGCATGAGCACAGCAAGGGAATGTGTAGGGTCCAGATTGGTTGTATCTGGCAACCACACACTCTGTGGGACAACAGCAAGGGTAAGAGATGTGAGCCAAGTGCCCCAGGCATGTCACTGGATCCAGAACACAGTATATTCATAAAATGTCTTCAGAGCTACTTGGGAAAGCATCAAAACTTCAAGAGCTAGGAACAACTCTAGTGGCCTTTGCAGCTTCAGGCAATACTGGAACCAAGGATACTCCAACAACACTAGGGAAGAAGTCTGCGTGGAACTTAGAGACGGTGGCTGGAATAATGCCAAATGTGACAGCAAAAACTTCTGAATCTATAAATCAACTGTCACCTTCTGGCCCCAGCCAGTGATACCAAGTTCCACTTTGCAGCCCTCACAGACTGAACAGCTCAGGTGGGTGATGGGACTTGAACCACATTTATGCCCCTTCTTTCCCTCTGCCTGAAAGCACAAAGGTGTTTACAGTTCCTTTTGGATTCATCTTTATCTCATTCACCATCCACTGTGGTGCTGGACCACTGCTGTCTCCAATGGCTTTAGGTTCACCTTGGCCTAGTAATTGTGATTCTATTATCAAGTTTAAAAATATATTTACTTATGAGAGAGATAGAGAGTATATGGGCCTCCAGCAAATGAACTTCAGATACCCAGGTACAAGGGCCACTTTGTAGATCTGGCTTTGTGTGAGTAAGTACTGGGGAATTGAACTGGGGCCAGCAGGCCCTGAAAGCAAGTATTCTTAACCACTGAGCCATCTCTCCAGCCCCTCTGATAGCAAGCGTAATACAATAGGCCAGTGAGGGGCTGACTGGGTTCCATTTATCTCGTCTGTCATCCTGGGTGAGATTAACAGATTACGGATCCTATGGGCTACATAGCATTCCTGCATATGTTCCTTCCTGTCACAGTCAGCTTCGCCTTGCTGGGACAAACATCCAGCCAGAAGCAGCTTATGGGAGGAAAGGGTTTATTCAGGCTTACAGCATCTAGCGGAACACCATCAATAGTAGAAGAAGCTGGCTCACATCAGCATGCATCACAGAGATCCACCAAGAGGAAGCACCACAAACAGCCAGTGCTGCAACCTGCTCTCCACACACTTTAGGGCTGGACTAATCCTTAGGGATTTGCCCCCCACCCCCCATGACATACCTCTTTCTCAGTAGGACTCCACCCACTGGAGACTCCAGAGTCCAGCCTGAGGCTGGAGCACACATTTAAACCACTCTACTTCCCTACGCCCTTCCATCCACCTTGCCTTTTCCCAGTTGTAAGTCATCCTTTGAGCTACAGGAGTAGATGTATGAATGCCCTAGCTCCATCTGCCCTTTCTGAAGACATAGTGGACTCAGATTTATTTCTGAGGAGTTGCTCCTGAGAGTTCCGTTGGAAGCGGCTGTCACTGGTCTGTCCCTTCCCACTTAGACTCTTGACACACAAAGCTGTCTTCTCCAAAGCTGCACATCTTACTGCTTCAGCTCACATGCTTATGGGATGATGAAGATCAGGGCATGCTGGGCCCAGATGGGGTTTCAGAGCTTGTTGCTGCGCAGAAAGAACCCAAGCAAAGGCGGCTTGTGGAGGAATGGGTTTATTTGGCTTATGGACTCGAGGGGAGACTCCATCCTGGCAGGGAAAACGATGCATGAGCAGAGGGCTGGACATCACCTCCGCCACAGCACTGGAAACAGCGGCAGGAAGGTGTGCCAAACTCTGGCAAGGGGAAGCTGGCTTATAACCCCCATTAGTCTGCCCCCAACAACACAGCTTCATCGAGGTTGTAAAACCCAAACTGCCATCAGCTGAGGATCGATCTATCAGAACACATTCAATTGTTTGTGGGGGACACCTGGATCAAACCATGACAGGGCTCCAAAGGGATCCCTGTGTCTACTGTCAGACCATCTCTCCTGGACTGTGACACCCACACATCCTGCTTCCTTCCTGTGGCGTTAGGAACATATATACATATATTTGTTCTTAAAAAAACCAACGGAAGTTAGAGCTAGACAGTGTAAGCAATGGAGAAGGGACAAAATTCATCTGACAATGGAAGCTGCCCCAGCAGCAAAATGTTAAGAGGCAGCCATGTTTTCTGAGACATACATGAGGAATGTGGGAAGAAATGTTCATCTTGGTTCTCTCTGTTTTACTGATATTCAAGGTAGTCTGAGAGCCTGTGCCTGTCCTGATCTGGGCAAAGTAGCCAGCGAGACTCAACTTGCTCTTCTGGAATAGGGCCATATGCAATCTTTCTCTACAGGAGTGTGGTGAGAGATGAAATAATACAATTCCTCACAGGGGGTACATGCTCCAGCAGTCAGGATTACTATGGCTCTGGTAAAATCAAGTTTGATTCCTCCTAGACATCTTCCAGTTCGTAAAGGAATGCTGGGCATGTGGAAGGCAGCAGTAGGTTTGTAGAACACAGACAGAAGGAATTAAGGTGGACCATTCCTGTCACACATTAAATCCTTAGTATCTGTGCTGGAGGATTAAATAATACCACTATAAGTAGTCAATCTGAATGCAATGAACATCCATTTGAAATCTGCTTAAAAAAACCAGCCAAATTCTCTTAAAATACAAATTTGAGGGCTGGAGAGGTGGCTCAGCAGTTAAGGCACTTGCCTCCAGTGTCTAAGGCCCCGGGGTTCAATTCCCCAGGACCCACATAAGCCAGAACCACAACGTGGTGGCCCTGGTGCTCTCTCTCTCTCTCTTTCTCAGTATCTCTCTGCTTGAAAATGAATAAAGAAAATATTTTTAAAAATACAAATTTGAGAGGGAAAGGGAAATTAACACTTGGGATTATCTCAAGGTACTTGCAGAACAATGCCCTCAAAATGGGCTCCTCACGCACAGAAATGTGTTATTACACAACATATTCTGCATATAAATTCCAAGAAAGACTCATTTAAACATTGCAATAAAAATTCAGTAAGAAGTTCATGCTACTTAAGGCAACTTCTGAATGCATCTTTCTGCTGCCTCCTTGCAGAGCACTATCTTGTTGACCTAGTTTCCTAGGCTACAGCCACTTGTAAACAAGCTGAATCAAAGTAGCCTGTATGCCCTGAGATAAGTGGGGTTGTCTAACACAAACCAGGCCTTTGACATTTGTTATGTAGAGGGTCTTTTAATGATCAAAATATTTGCTTCTCCTTCAGGCGCCTTCCCAAAGAGTTTATCTTAACACACAGAGGAGAGCCGGGGATTTCAATTGAAACAAGATTAGTCACACACAGTTGCTTTAGTTTTTCCTGATTTTTTTTTTCTAAGTAGAAGCAATAGTATTTTGCAACAGACCTAACTAACTATGGAGCCTAGAAAAGGGGGGTGTGTGGCATCAGGTGGCCTTTATGGAGCC
Organism: Zapus hudsonius; assembly: GCA_004024765.1. Taxonomy (NCBI): domain Eukaryota; kingdom Metazoa; phylum Chordata; class Mammalia; order Rodentia; family Dipodidae; genus Zapus; species Zapus hudsonius. The sequence continues at coordinate 36,013 of PVHP010008504.1, read as the reverse complement.
TCTCTGTGTCTGCGTCTGTCAGGATTGAGGCTGAAAACTGCCATTTGTTGACCATCTGTGCGTGGTGCACCAGCCCTGGGCACTTGTTGATTGCCTTTTTCCTTGATTCTTTCTTGGAATGCCCTGGTGCACCGCAATCTGACAGCACGCACTTTGCACCTTAGAAGAAAGTCTCAGGCCCCTCGGTGGCCAGTGATTCAGGATTAGCTTCTGTAGAGTCTCACAGAAGATGGAAAATTTTGGAGAAATCCTCCCATTTTCTCAGATCAGTTTTAATAAAGGTCAAATGATCATAAAATATGTGGGCTGTGATCTGAGTCTTTCTAAGTGGCTAAGGATTATGCTTTGGAAAAATTGACATCATTTTTTCATGCTTCTAAATGACCTTGAATGACACTTTCCCTGAAGGATCATGTCAATTAGTGTTCTGCCCTGAACACTGAATTTATGTTTCAATTAAGATAGATTGATTTGGACTCTTTAAAACACTTTAATTATAAGGCTGGCTCACTCAAAGTCACATCTATCTCTTTTCCATTAGACTCTTGAAGGGATTTATTTGGAGCAACCCTCCGTTCTAGTCACAGTGCTTGAGACTCAAGTCCAGAAATACTTTGATGAAAGTCCTCCTGGGCCAGGAATCAGGAAACTTGGGCCTGTGAAGAACATGGAGGCAAGGCACATAGAAGGCAACAGTAGGTACGTAGCACGCAGGCAGAAGGAATTGATGTGGACCATTCCTGTCACACATTAAATCCTTAGTATTTGTGCTGAAGGATTAAATAATACCACTGTATGTAGTCAGTTAAGCTGAATGCTATTAACATGCATTTAAAACCTGCTTAAATAAACCAGCCTAATTCTTTAAAAATACAGATTTGAGAGTTCTCGAGAGGGAATTTTGGCTGCTAGGAACTGAATTAGCGTAGGAGAAAAATATAAAAATTTATTAAGATTACATGTCTGTGAGGATCTTCACCTTAAAATGACCAAGAAAGCATGAAGCTTTTATACAAAGAGCTGTTAGTCTTTGAGGTATGACAGTGCGTCCGGACGTCCAGGGAAGGGTTGGAGGTTCTAGGGACATGATTATGAGATCCCTGGAGAGAAGTGTGCAAGCTTCTGGAAGTTCCTTCCGAGATTGTTTATTGGGTTTCATCATAGTCTCTAGTACCAATATCTGTTCCCTAGTTGCGAAGCGTGAAGGGAAGCCCATCTGTAAAGACTCTTACATCTTGCTGCATGTAAGTAAGGCGGCCAAAGAAGCCTCTGAGGAGCTAGCTGCACCTCTTCCACTGATTTTTCTTGCAATGACCAGCAGTTCAGCATGTGTTGAGATCATTCATCTCTAACTCCTGCGGATGTGTTGTCTGAATATATTTAATAGGGGGCTACCAAGAGAGGGAGCCATTTACATAGCAATACTAATAGCCTGCAAATTATAGATAACTACTATGGACTTTTCCCAAGTAGAAGTGTAAAATGGCATCTCAGCAGGAGTACACAAGCCCAAAGTGGCCGGGCACACATCTCTTACCCAGAAGAAATTTTTTCAGTATTCTTTCTAAGGTGTGTCTGCCAACTTCAAGCTCTCTCCATCATGTTTTATCAAGGGATGGATATTTTGTTTCTAACTATTACCAGTATTAAAAAAATAGCCAGTGACTCTTCCTTCCTTCTCTTAGGTCCCATTTTTCTACTCATTAATTCCACAAGGCTATCAAAGAACCATTTATATATTCTGAATGCTTTGTGACAGTTGCTCATCTTGGAGCCATGCCCCGCCTCTTTCTTCCTATTTTCACTCTCACTCAGTGCTAGGTATTCTCTGTATAGACTTTCATAACCCCCTTGTATGTGTTAGTTTCATTGGGATCTTCCGCTGAGTTGGCTCCTCAGTGGTATAAGTATTCCTGTAGAAGGTCTTTGATTGGATATAGTTTGGAAGATTTATGGGTAGGGATTTTGTAAGCTCTTTCCAGATCAGGCAGAAACTTATTCATATGTTACACACAGATTGGGTATGGGAACCAAACCTGAATCCCTTCTACTGCTAGGGATTCTGTGTCATGGCTCCAGACGGTACCAGACAAGCTCTTTGCTCCTTAAACCACTTACAGCCCTGTTTCCTTTCAGGCTTCTGTTGCTGTGAGCTCACTATTTTCTACTATTGAGCCAGGGCTTGATTATTTTTGTGAATGTAGTTTGTGGGGTTATTGTTTTGCTGTTTTATTTCTCTGGATTTTTTTGGGGGGCTTCTTGACATTCCAGAACTCATGTTATTGAACATTGAGATATTATGATGGAACTGAGATGTAACCCATCTCTCTACTGCCTAGCTCTCATAGTGCTGGAAAGTGCTATGTGAGCTTCTGAGGTGGGGGGTGGGGGTAGGGGGCAGGGTAATGGTCACCAACAGCACAAACAAGCAGTGGATCCTGCAAACTATAAAATTAACTATCCAGGTAAGATGCAGATACCAGTGCAATAATGGCACACAGGCTATGGGGATAATCAACTGCTCTCTTATTGCATATGAGGCCTGCTCAGTGGGAGGGAATTTATATCTGGTACTGAGAACTAAGTCACAAATCTGTGGCTTGATAGATCATAGACCCTGGAGGGACGCTTCCACTGTTCTCTGCCTATGAGCAGAGTTATGTCCATCAGAAAGTCTTCTAAATGTCTGTTTATCCCCCTTGATCAATGCTGATGTCACCTCTTTATCAGAGAATCTGCTTTTTATTGATGGCATCAAATACTCGGGAGATCCTAGACCCATCAGTAGGACAAGAAAAGAAAGCTCAATGCTCTATACTGGACAAGTCATCTTTATCACACCTGCCAGGGCCCAGGAAACATTGCAGAAGGAGTGGGTTAAATAGAGTGCTGAGTCATGGGTAGCCTGGAAACATTCTTCACAAGAAGGTGGTAGACACTAAACAGACTCAAAATTCATCAAAGCAGAAAAGCAGAGGCAGCTGAGAGCCCAACCATAGAGGAGTCTCACAACACACCTTCCAAGGCTCAGGGATCGTTGCAGAAGAGGGGCAGAAAGAACGTAAGAGCCACAGGGAGACCGACTGGAGCATTCAAGACCCAACAGTGAAACCTGATAATCCCACTGAGGGAAGAGGAATCACAAGAGTACAGCCCCATGGGGATACCTTTAGGCAATATGTTCAAAAAATAAAGTTCTCGATGTAAAAATAAAAGAGAGACTAAATGTAGCTGGAATATGAGAAACAGCACAGAATGGAAATGCATATTGAAGGGCTTCAGGCTTCCCAGTAAAGAGTGACACAAAATTACATAGTGACAGTAAAAAGGTTCATTTGTAACTGATAAAATAAATACCCCTGCTTTTGCAACATTAGAGGTTCATATCTGCCCCATGTCTTAGTCCCAGTCTTTATATTTTTATCTATTATTGATCTAAACAACAATAAAAATGAAATTCAATAATAATAATCATATAATAATTACCTGGGAATATAATAGCCCTGTAAAGAGAATGAATACATGAGTTATAGTAAACTCTGGGTGCATTCCAGTAGGCTAGAATAAGGGGAAAGCTTCAAAGGCAGAAGAGAGAAATTTAGCTCCTGACAGACAGAGAGCATTGGTCTTAGCCATTGCATGCAGGCGTTTGCCAGATCATTTGTGGGGACTCTTTCCCATGCTGGGAATGTGTCCCATCCAGGACATCATGCTGAGTTGTTGCAGTTTTCAGAACGTTAAAGATAGACTTTTTTTTTTTTTTACAGAAACCTGTGCTCACATGCAAGTTGTGCCAAGAATGGGGTGTGTGCAGAATGGAAACTCATCTCTTTTAAGGCTTTAGAAAGTCCATGAGAAAATATGTCTCTCAGACAGGCATGCATGACCCCCCTCCCTTGTAATATTCTGGACAATTTTGTTTAAAGTTGGTATTGCAATCAGACATACAAATTAGCTAATTTTATTTTTCTTTGGAATATCTATATTTAATGTTGTGTTGTACTTACCATAATTTTAAATTTATGTAAAAATTTCTTTTAAAATTTTATACATATACCACAGATTTTACCTTATTCACCCCATTATCGTCTCGTCCCCCTCCAGCTTCTGCTGAATTCATTCTTTTAACCAATTGCACTTGAAATTTCATGTATGTTTTTGTGATCCACTGAGGTTAGTTAGGGTTGCTTGCAAAAGCATGGGTTGAAGGCTATTTACTGGAGCATAGGCAGCCATGATGAACTATCATGTGGCATTGGGCACCTTTTCCTCTCTCCTTTCTTTCTCTCTCATTCACTCTCTTATATATTATTAATATCAGCAAGAATCCTTCATTGTGTTTAAATTAAGAGCAACCTCTTTTTTATTTTTTATTCATTTATTTTTTAAAATATATATTTGTTGTCCATAATGAGTTACATTATTTACTGGGCAAATCATGAGTTGTTATCCCCAATTCCGCAATGCCTCCCCTCCCCATCCCCAATCAGCTGGATATCCTCCTCCATGACTTCTTTGAAATAAAAACTATATTAGCTAGGCAAACGTTTTTTTTTCTATTTTGTATTCTATTTCTGAGTTTTAACAAATTTAAGCAATTTTAGTCATTACTTTGTATGATGGGCTGTACAGTTTCCTTTTATGGTTTATAGTGATGCTATTTCTTTATTAAAATTAAACTTGTTTGGTAAAGTAAATATGGTATTTTCTCATCTTTTAATATATTCTGGGAGATATTTTATGTTGTTCACAAGCATGAATGTACTTAATTGCCTGAATTCTTTGTTTCTACAATCACCCTGAAAGACAGAGATTTCTTCTTGGAATTCCATATTAGTTTTGGTTGTTTTTTGTTCTACGTCTTTCAGAATCACCCAGGTCTGGGAAAAAAAAAAACTACTGAAAGTAATAAGCAGAGGGATATTTTTATACCCACCAGCACACAAGCCTGTCATTAGCCCTGCGATGCGATTATCTGCCAATGTTACAGATGAAGAAACTTGGGCTCAGAGACTATTACTGATATTTCCCAGGTCACCCAGAACTGTGAAGCAAAACTGGTGCCCCTAACTTGACTGCAAATCCGTGTCGAGATTCACTTCATCCAGCCAAGTCTGGTGACTACTGTTCACATTAATTGTTATTCCTTCTAGTTGTTAAAGGAAATCGCTCCAAGAACAGTACATTCTTGACCACGGTGAGAGTTTCCCTTCCAAGCGGCTCCCAGCTGTGCAGAATGCTTCCCCGGACACTGTGGCCTGGACCTGACTTCTCCTTTGAACAATCTGCTCCAGTTTCAGTGGGTTGTCTGCACCATCCCAAGTACTTGTTGAGTCTGAGGCTTCAGAACCAGGTGACCCATTTCCCAGGTATGTGGCTCCAATTCCCTTTCCAGTATCCCTGCATCATTCCCAAAGTCAGAAATTCTGTCTACATCTTTTTCTAGATTTCTTCTCATGGGTATTTTTCACAGGATTCCAGCATGACAGTCAAACCACTTCCAGCTGGCCATGGAGAAAAAGTTCAGTGGGCAAGGGCGTTTTCTCATAGTCCATCCAGGTGGACCATGTGATCCAGGCTGCAAGAAAGGCGGAGCCTGTTGTAGATTGAAATAGAAGTCATAGGTTGTTGCAGAAAAATCCCAGTACCAAGAGAGAGATCCCCTCCAGTGAGTTGCTGGTCAGGTAGACCCACAAGACTACATGTAAAACCCCATTGCTGAAGATACCACACGCTTCAGTAACAGAACACTGAGAAATCAAGCTAGAACTGAGCTGGAAACTTCTTCCCTGCTGACTAGCTGACATAATGCTGGTACATGCTACACAGCCTGTGGGGGGAGAACACTACACAATAGACCAGCCAGGAAAATATATCCATGAGCGCAAAAGTAATATGTCTGTTATGAGGGTAACCAATGACCCTCTGCTTGGATTTGAGGCTTGCTTTATAGGAGGGAATTCATGCTTGAGAGTGAGAACTTAGTCAAAAGCTTATGGCTGGTCTTGAAGTTACCTTCTTATTGCTGGAATAATGCACCTGATGAAAAACAGCTGATGGGATGTTGGCTGACCATCTTGAGGGGAAGCCTCATGGCATGAGCAGAGGCTGGACATCACTTCTGCCACAGCATCAGGAGAGTTAGCTGAACACTGGCAACCTGGGGGCTAATAAGACTCAAAGCCTAACCCCAGTGACATACCTCCTCCAACAAATCTTCACCTCTCACATTGTGGCAGCTAAGGACCAAGCATTTAGAACACATGAGCTTATGGGGGACATCTGATTCAAACCACTATACCTGGGATGGCAGTAAGTCTTAAGAGGTAAGCTACTACTGTTGCTTGGCTAAATGGATATATTATGCCCACCAAATTTCCCTATAAATATTTGTGCATATATTTACATATTAGTGTCACCCTCTCTTTTGGTTAGAGAAGTCGCTCTTTTCTGATGGAAGTGTCTACTGGGGAGACTCAGAATTCATCAAAGTGTTGAGAAGAATTGGCAGCTGAGTGTTCAGCAAAAAATGAGACATCACTTATTTGTCCTTGGTGACCTTGGGGTACATAGTCTAGCTCAGGAAAAACCCAGAAGGGGGGCCAGAAAAAGGAACACTCAGAAGAGGTGGCAGAAAGTAAGAGCCAAAGAATGTGGGGGTCTGCTCCAGAATGCTGTCATCCAGACACAAAGCGGTTGTTGTTTTCATGGCCTCACAATGGTGTAGTTACCTGCCCAAAAACATCATGATATTGGGCCCACCAACATGTTGTCTTAGATGTAAGAGGAGGGAAAGAAAGCCATCAAAATAGAAGAAGGAATAGTTGGGAAAAAGAGGAGACTTAGTAGAGGGGGAGAGGAAGCAGACGTAGGAGGCTTCTGGGAGGGGACTGGCTCAAAAAGTCACTAGCAGAGAGAACACCTAGCTCTGAACACCAAGTGAGCTAGACTATGAGCCCCAAGGTCACCGAGGACAGACACCAGATAGGCTTGTCTAATCAACCCTAAGGTCTGCCCCCAGAAACACTTCCTCTAGCAAGGCTCCAACTCTGTAAGGCCCCACCAGCTCAGGACTAAGTAGGAAACTTTGTCATAAACACTTGAAGGGGGACAATTTACATTCAAACCACCAGTGTTCTTGGCAAACTGCTTGACCCACTCTCCCTTCCTGTGCTGAAATACTGAGACAGATGGAAGAGTAGGCGAGAACACAGATCTGTGAATGGCACCCCTGTGCAAAACTCATGGGCATCTTCCTCCACATAAGCCATTAAATGCAGAGATGGAGATCATTAGCTCCCAGTAGCCTGAGGAATAGATCCTTCACATCCGGTTCCCCACCCCTCATAAGGGAGATCTAGGACTTTCTTTAATTTAGATCATGTACATACAAAAAGATCTGTGACTGGTCAGGCAGCTCCAGAGACACCCTCCCTTGAGTGGGAGGCGTCTATCTAGAGCTAAAACCTAGGTGCTAAAACTTATTGGTCAGATGTGAACCAATCAGCTGTCTCTCTGACTCACCTGGGGAGAACTTAAATTAACTTTCCTAGAAAAAAGTGCTCTCTCCCCCACATGCCAGGCTAGCAGAAGGACCTCTGAATCTCCTGGCAGTTAGGAAGGTAAGACCTACCCCACCCATGCTAATGGCTGGGGTGGGAGAAGGCTCCAGATTTTTTTCCCTCATAAGCCTCTCCTTCTCATGGAGCCCTCTGTTACCTTTTCTGCTGCTGCTTGTTGAGCTGAACAGAGTAAGTTCTGTTAAACTCTCTGACACATGTTTTCCCCACATCTGTGGCTGGAGAACTCTGTAACTCCCCATGTTCCCTTAAATAATAAAGCCTCCCACTATACTTTATTATCTTGTTGTCTATGATTTTAATTCTTTAACTTTGTAGACAAGAATCTCCTCAAATTTTGGGGTGCATTGGAATTTTGCTGGGAATTATCTAAATTCTAACCCCCAGCTCACCCTGTTCCAGATCTTTGCTCAGTACCTTAGAAAGATGAACACACACTCTTGGGGGATGATTTTATTTTATTTTATTTTATCTTATCTTATTAATTAATTTGTTTATTCAAGGCAGGGTCTCACTGTATCACAGGCTAACCTGTAACTCATAGTGATCCGCTTACCTCAGCCTCCCAAGTGCTGAGACTAAAATCTTGGACCACTATGCCTGCCAGGGTGGGGATATTAGATGAGAATGAGACGTGGCACTGGAAGAGAGTCAGGATAAGTAATTTCCCATGCCTGATCCTTCCCCTTCCTCCTCCCTAGGATCTGCTCTGCTAATGGGGTGACTGGCTACTACTATTCATTTCTGATGTTTAACTCAGACTGCCATATCTGAAGTAGTGGGCTACTCCTCTGTGTAATTACTCCATTAGCTTCTGTTTCAGAAATAGTTCGTGTTTGATTTTTATCCTAGAAAAAGCAAAGTACCCACTGGATAGGTAACAATGGAGTAGAGCCTCCATGTGGAATGCCGTGAGGGATACTGAAGACACTTGGAATGGTGCCTGCAGTGCAAATGCATCAGGTAGTGCAGCAGTTTGAATGGGTGTTCCCCAATAGATTCAGCAATTATATTGAAGCTTATAATTTGTCTCCAGCTTCCTGGCTGAAGAAGGTGTCATCTTGGCCTAGCTGGATGCTAGGCTCCAACCCTAAGGCATTTCTAGGGGTGGATCTGGAATTCCAGCTGCAGGTATATGCAAAGAGCTGTCTGAGCTCAAGCCTGGAGTTCCCTGCTGTGTTTTGCAGTGAGTGTACTTGCTTGTTTTTTGGAGATGCTGCGGGTGGTTGTTCTCTCTCCATGAGGAATTAAAAAATATTTTTTTATTTATTTGCAAGCAGAGAGAGACAGAGCGAAAGACCGAGAGAGAATGGATGTACCCTCTAGCTACTGCAAACAAACTCCAGATGGATGCATGCACCATTTTGTGCATCTGGCTTTACATAGGTACTGGGGAATCTAACTCAGGATGTTAGGTTTTGTGTGCTAGTACCCTAATTGCTGAGCCATTTTCCTTCTTGCCTGATCTGGAGGCTCCTGCCAGCAATGTGAGCTGACTGTGACAGGTAGTAAATTCCACAGGCTTTTGAGACTACAACTGAATTTTAGTTGGATACTATTGGATCTTTGAGATATTATTAAGCTATGCTATCTTCTAAATTAGCTTTATTTTAATTCATGCACCATTCGGTTGCTTGGAACTATAATTTAAGAGGTGGACCCTGTAAGGAAATTGAGACAGAAAGTACACTGGACTCCGAGCTCACTCGGACAAGGATTGCCTTTATTCAGCAAGGAGTAGATAGACTCCTCTCGAGTCTGAAGTCATGTCCACCATGGGAGGCCTTTTAGGAGGGTATTTAAGGGCTTTTGGTGTGATATTAACTTCACAGATAAAGTTTTTCCTAGTCTTTGGACTCCTTAGGTGACTGTCTCTTGAGAGACAATAGGCGACCATATAAATGCTGTTTGGGGGCTAGTTCTGATCAAAAGGGGTTTATCAGAGATAGGACCCTTCAGTTATGTAAAACATTCTCTCAGGTACTTTGAGGTGTTTTCCTGGGTAAGATCCTGTGTAAAAATATTTTCCCAGGCTCAGGGAGCTGTATTTGTCCCTTCACAGCCCACAGGTTGTATGATTCATGCCTACTTGAATAGATACTTCTCTGGAAGACGAGGGAAGTTGAAGGAGCCCCTTGAAGCTTTGTACTTACCATGTGCCAAGTCCTTTCCCCACATTAGCTTGTCTTTTTCAGAACTCAAGTCAGGAAGGTCAGCATATTACATAGTAGAGAGAAGTCAGAGCTGGGGTTTGACTTGACAATCTGTTATTATACTCTGCATTTTTTTCAAGGCAGGGTCTCCTGACCTGGAACTCTGTAGTTTCCAGCTGGCCCCAAACTCCCCGTGATCCTCCCACCTCTGCCTGCCTCCCCAGTGCTGGGATTAAAGACATGGGCCTCCATGCCCAGTTCTATCCTGCTTCTTCATGAAGGATCCTGTTCATGCACTGCAGCCAGTATGGCAGTTACTGCCACAGGGTTTCTCATGAAACCTTCTCTGCTCATGACCTCAAAGGCAGAAGTGAAGTAGAGAGTGGATCACAAGTGAAGCATTCTGGTAAGACGTTGGAGAATGGAGTCATGAGGAAGACAGAAAAATCATTATGTGCCGCAGATAGGAGGAAGGACAGGGACAGTGACGAGCCAACCAACAGGGGGTTGGACAGACTTCCACAGATACCCTCCTGCCTTGTATTCTGGCTCCATTGTTCCAGCTAAAACATCAGTGGGAACCTTGAAGCCTCCAGTGACATGCGTTACCCGGGACGAACACAACCTCAGCTTTCTTCCTGTCCCCATGTTAGTTTGGCGACTTGGCCTTCATAGGAACACTTTATGAATTGGCATTTGGTAAGCTGCTTCCCTGTTCTTTCTTGTCTGATGCCCTGTTTCCTAAGACCACTTCAAACCCACACTTCCCTCCTTCAGCCTTTGGGCCTGTCCATGGGTAAAAGAAGCAGAAAGCAGCTCCTACCTGGCTTTCCTACAAGAGGAAGATGTCCTTGAATAGTCTGGGAAAACCTGATGAGGAACTTGGGAGTTTCTTGCACAGAAAATGAAATTGTTTATTCAATGGCTCTGTTGAGCAGGGTAGCATGAGCAAAGCTTCAGTAAAAAGCCAATGAACTCTAGAGAGATGGTTTTTCCAGCAGAGAGCTAATTCCATGTCTACAGGGTGCCACTTTGCCTGGATCTCTTTTGAAAAGAAAGGCTGTGTTTGTCTCATGAGCAGCAGCCATTTTTAGAGCCAAGTCATGCCAAAGTGTGGTGACACTTTTGTGATTTTTCACTCATGACATCATTGATATTTCTTACTATTTTCCATGCACTTTCTTGGGGTTAATTGTAGAAAGACAAATGAATCATTTGCCTCGCCTTCTTGTTCAGGTTCCCCTGTAGAATGAGTGTATCTCGTGAATAGTTTTGAAGCTAGTCTGATCAGCTGTCTTCACTCAGCCAGGACTTTCCAACTGTTTCTGGAGGCACACAGGCTGAGCTGGCAGACACTCTATGCCATCCTTAACTGTGTGCAGAAGAAACAACTTATCTGGTGAGAGGGTCCCCAACAGGCCTTTCCTTTGGAGTTTGTCTTCCGGGAAGAGCAGGCCCTTCAGAGAGTTTGATAAAGGGAACTTGAGGGTCTGCTCCTGGGCTTGCCACTCTGGGAATAAATTCTTTCCATGTGCACAGAGCAGAGGAAGAAGCCTTCCCAGGACCCTCCCTCCTGTTCTGGGCCCACACCTAGAACTGCCTCTGACACTTGCTAACATGATTGACAGTCTAAACTAAGATCATGTTTTGTGCTTCTCAGAGATTCTGGATGCTAAGTCTCTTGCCCCTAGAGGGTCTAGCACTGTTGAGACTCTGGAATGGCCACGTGATGTCTCTGGTCCTCCATTTTTCTTTGCATCATGACAATGGAACCATGTCCATGGTAGTAAGACTTAAACACTTAGTGATTTAAAAATATATTAAATACACACAACACACACCATTGTGCAAATTGCCGAAGACACAAATTAGCTGTGTGTTACTGTGGCTCATCTCCCCAGACTTTAGACTCTCGTCTCCTCAACTTCTCACAAGAGCCTGTTGCTCTCCAGCTCCACAAACACTCACTCCCGCTTCCCCACCAGGACTTACATGTTGCAGCATTTACATGGATTTGAAACTTTTCTTATCTGAGCAAGACTTCAGGCATTCATTTCATTATCGTGCTTCTTCTTGCCCTAGTTTTGGCTCTGACTTGTCTTTCCTTTTCTCAATAAAGTGTGCAAGAATTTGTGAGATATAGGCTCTGAAAGCAAGCAGTTGATACAGACAAGCTGGGCAGGAAAATGAAGAACTAATCCGACTTGTGTGGCATGTTGCATCCAAGAGGCTCTTTATTAGCAAAGTGTTGTATGTCTCCTGGTAATTCTGTTGTTTTCCCCGCTTCTCAATGCCAAATTATATGATCTGCTCTCACAGTAGTCTGCCTCAGCTTTGGTATGCAGTTTCCTTTCTGATTATGATCATTTTGACATTTTCCTGCTAAGAGGTTAATTGCAGTGATCAAATACAATTGAAAAGAGGAAAAGGAGGAAGAAATTTTCCCACCCTGCCTTAAAACCTAAACCTGGACCAGAACCCAACATGATATGCATTTGCCATACCTCTCTCTGTGTTCTCAGTGCCTGAAGAATTCTCTGAGTGTTCACATCTCCACTCTAGACCTTCGCTTCTATGAACTCAGCCTCTCACCAGGGCCTCTGTTCATGGATCGCTTTTGGGTTCTCTGGTACCTGTAATTGCCTGTATCTTCCCCAGCTGGTTGGCATAGGATACAGAATGGGCCGTCTCAAAGACTGAGTAAATCAACATCAAAGCCTTCTTTCTGGTCTAATCTCACATCATCTTCAGTAATTCTGTGGTTATCACCCTCCTTTTACAAATGAAGAAACAGGCTAGAGAAGGTCAACTAACCTCACGAGACAAGTAAGGGGTGAGGACCAGAATCCAAATTCCACAGCTGAGTTGTGAGCTGAGTGTGCCAGCATTCCATTCTCAATTTTACTTACAAATAAAAAGCATATGGAGGGCTTCTGGAGAGGAGAGCCCCATGTCCTGGGACAAGAGGATGAATGGGAGCCCTGGAGAAGGCTGTTTTTCCATGAGATACCCCACATGAATATATGGAGCCCTGGGTAAGGCTGCATGTCGATGAGGTGCCCCATATGTATATATGAAGTTCTGGGTAAGGTTGCATGTCCATGAGATAGCCCACATGAATATATGAAGCCCTGGAGAAGGCTGCAAGTCCATGATACGATCCACACAAATATATGAAGGCCTGGTGAAGGCTGCATGTCCATGAGATGCCCCAAAGAAATATATGAAGCCCTGGAGAAGGTTGCAAGTCCATGAGATGCCCAGATGAACATATGAATCCCTGGGTAAGGCTGTATGTCCATGTGATGCCCCACGATTATATGGAGCCCTGGAGAAGGCTGCATGTCCATGAGATGCCCAGATGAACATATGAATCCCTGGGGAAGGCTGCATGTCCATGAGATGCCCCACAAGAATATATGGAGCCCTGGGGAAGGAAGCATGTCCATGAGATGCCCCACCCAAATATTTGAAGCCCTGGAGAAGGCTGTTTTCCATGAGATGCCCTACATGAATATATGAAGCCCTGGAAGAGGTTCCATGTCCATGAGATGCCCCACCCAAATTTATGAATCCCTGGGTGAGGCTGCATGTCCATGAGATGCCCCACACTAACATTTGGAACCCTGTAGAAGGCTGCCTGTCCATGAGATGGCCCACACGAATATTTGAAGGCCTGGAGAAGGCTCTGGGCCCATGAGATGCCCCGCATGAATATAGGAAGCCCTGGATAAGGCTGCATGTCCATGAGATTCCCCACAGGAATATATGAAGCTCTGGAGAGGGCTGCCTGTCCATATTATGCCGACATTAAGATACGATTTGACTTTATTCCTCCAAGAATTGGAAGGGCATGAGATGGAATAACCTTTGCAGCATTTTTCTCTTTTCCTCTGCCCTTTGGATGAATTTCCCCGAGCCAGGAAGGCTGCATCACCAGCTGCCCGGGCCTGGCCGGGAAGCTTGCTGTGTTTATTTTCTCACATGTACTTCCATGACCTTATGTGTCTGCGCCTGCTTTCCAGGGCAGTTTCTGGGAAGCAGCAAACTGGGAGCCTGCTCAAAAGATCCTTGGCTCCTGTGTCAAAGGCGCCAAGGCTGTGGACCTCAGGCCCTGTCACTAATTATACTGGAGGCATCCTGCCCTGGCTACAAGGCTTTTTCTTTTCTTTCTTTTCTTTTCTTTGGCCTCTTATTTTTGTTTGCCTCTTATTTTGATGATAAAGCAGACTATATGTACCTGTTTTGTTTCCTATGTACATTTTCTTTGCCTAGTGATATGTTGTTGTAGAAGTTTTTGTGATTATTTATAAAAGTAATGAGTACAGTTATAGTGTTTGATTGCTTGAAATGTGAAGGTCAATAGCCATAAGTGAAAAATTCTTCAAGATCACTGTTTTACAGGGCAGTATATTTAATTATCTATTTTGGTCTCCCCATTAGGGTTATGAAAAAAAAGGACCACAGTTTGGAAGTTTAAAAAAAGGCAACTCTTGGAGGTCTAAGGCCTGAGCTATCCACAACTAGCACCATGCTTTGAAATTGATGTCCTGGGTAAGTCACAGCTGGCCCCAGGGTTTATAGGGGGATTACGAGGAGACACCCCAAAGCTTGAGAAAGCACACTTACTAATATGTGCACACTTAGTAATAATTCCTCAAATCAATTGCCTTGACTCTTGACAGAAAAGGACATTTGCAGGCTAGACACTTACCTTGTTGGCCTCTCCAGAAATAGGTGGGTTCCCTGCTGGTCACTTGGGTCCTATTTTTTTGTAACAACTCTAGTGTTAACTCAATTTTTTTCTGTTTTTTTTTTTCTTGATTAAGAGAAAGAATGGACTGATCTGAACTGAAGTCAAATTAGAATGAATTGTTGTATGCATGTATGCATGTTTGTGTGTGAATAGGCAGATATGCATGCATGGGCACCTGCATGTGTGTGCTTGTATTCTTCTATACTTGTATTCATGATGTTTATATACTTTGATGTATGTTCATATGCATGTATGAGTGTGATTTCATGCACGCTTTATGTGCATCCACACCATGTAGCAGAAATGGATGCCCCTGCTGCCTCCTCTTTGGATTCTCCACATGACTGTTTTTTGCTTTTACATGTGTGTGCGGGTGCCTATGCACTATATGTGCATGTGTATGTGTGGGGTCAGTGGAAAACCTTGAGTATCAGTCATTCCTCAAGCAAAGCCCACCCTTTTTTTGAGACAGGGTCTCTCACTGGTCTAGAACTTGCCAGATAGGCAAGGTTTGCCAGCTGGCCCTAGGGATCCACCTGTTTTGGCCTGCCCAGAGCTTGGATAATAGGCTCATGCCACAAGACCTAACTTCTTTCTTTCTTCTTAGAAACACGAGTTCTGGAGCTCAAACTCAGGTCTTTATGCTTGCATGGCAATCACTTTACCAACAGACCTATCTCCCCAGACAACTGCTCTTGCTTTCAAATCATCCCAGATTTTCCTCTAAGAGGCTTCCCAGATGCACCATAGTTTCCATTAGTCAGAAGAATTTTCAGGCCATTGACTAGTCTTAACTGATTGTTTAGTGATTGGCTGGAGGTTAGGTCTTTCTGCTGTCCAGACATGCATGTCTCCTCTCATGCTGTCTATGAGGCATTTCATGCACCCTGTCCCCTCGTTTTTCTGGGGAAGGGAATCCAGGACTGCGTGCCTGTTTGGTTGTATGCTATCTACAAGGTTTTATGGAGAACTCTTAGTGAAAAGTGTTCTTAATGCTGAAACCATATGCAGTGGGCTTCCAAATCCCTTTCTCCAGGTAAGGAAACAGGCCATAGAAGTTGCTTAGCCCTGGTAGCCAGTGTCCCCAACTGCCACATACCAGTGATCTACTCTCTTGGACCAGTGGAGTGGTACACAGGGTAGATGGCAATGAGGTGCTAACACTGGTACAGTGTCATTTTCTGGAGTGGGCTTGATGTTCCTCAGGAGCTTCTTGCCTGAGAGATTAGGGATTCAAAATGGAGGCAAGGGTTTCTGAAGGGACAATGAGAGTCATGTCTGCATATTGAGCTGATCTCAGACCCAGGGTAGTGATGCTGGCTTTTTCTCATGCTAGGACCATGCCTCTGCTCCTCACTCTGCATCTCTAGCCCTGCTTCCTCCTGTGTGCATTTTGGGCAGCTCAAAGATTCTGTCCTGCACACTTTAACATGTCACCAGGACCTACATTGGGTCCTTCTCCTTCTCCTTAGGGCTGTCACCTGCTAGGGAAGGATAGATAGCTTGAACAGTTCTTAGGATTCTTTCTTGATATATCACCATGGCTTACAAAAAATTAATGCACAATAAGCCTGTGATGTTTTCTACTTGCTGTACTGCAAACCCCACTGAATAGCTGTTATTAAGATGAATAGCTGTATAAATATTAACACATTCTTGTTTGTGAGTTTTAGGATTTTCTTCATGGAGTATACAGGGAAATAAAGTGTAAATTCAATGGAGTGAATTTTAACTAATGATAGGGACAATAAAAATCAATGAAGCAATAAGTATTATATATATCTTGAGTTTCTCAGTGCCCACACTCTGAGCCAGCAATTCATATTCCAGAATTAGGTCCTTAAAAGGAAAATGATTTAAAAACCTCTGAGCAATGATGTTATTCCTGCATTATTTATACAAATATTATTTGGGATATAATCTCAAGTTCAAATTATAGGAAAAAATGTCATTGTGTCTGTGTTTTCAAGCCTGTGAAATATGTTAGCTATTGCACTTATCGTTTCTGCAGTTATGAAAATGTTAATGATGAACTGTTGATAGGATATTATTACAGTCAGTTCCGCATTGCTCAGATGAACATCCAAACCAGACACAGTTCAGGGGAAGAAGGAATTTATTTTAAGCTTACAGATCCAGAGGGATGTTCCATTAGTGTTGGAAGAAGTTTCTTCTATACATCCAAGCAGCAAGATCATCACCTGCCAGCAACCACAAAAAGCAACAAGCACAAACTAGGCAGCTAGCAGCAGGGACTCCTTTTAGAGCTCAGATTGTTCTGCATACCTTTTGATCTGCCCCAGAAATAACCTAGGGCTTGACCCCAGGATCCACCCCCAGTGACACCTCCTCCAGCCAGGAAGCTGGAGATCCAAGTTGCAAGGTTTATTAAAACTCCTGAGTCTATGGAGGACATACATTCAAACTACCGCAGATATGAAATTCATTTTCCTAGATTTTAGACTTAAGGTTCATTTTAGGCTTTAGGTTCATTCAGTATGTTGATATGTTCATATTGTCAAAGTCATAATTTCAGCATTCACGTGTGTGCACACACACTACATTGATAATGCACATATATGTCTACGGCCATATCACCCTGAACGCGCCCGATCTCGTCTGATAATGCACATATATACAAATCTTGAGTTATACACAGCAACTCCAGTGTAGATAGATGGCGTTCATTGATATCTATACGTGGACAAACACACACATATTTATTTATCGTCTATCTACCTATCTATCTACCCATCTATCATCTATCCAGTTTGTCTGCTCTCTAGCTTCTTGCATGTCTGTATGACTGGATGAAAAAGTCAACAGAACTATTTAGTGCTGTGCTTAGTAAGCAAATTAGCTGTGCAGGTAATTTTCCTCTTTTATAATTTCTTTCTACACCATTTGCTCTTATGAATACGTATTGCATTTTTTAGAAAAAAAGCAATGCATTTTTTTAAAACTACTTTACCCAACATTTTGCGTTTATGACCCTGAAGACTTACAAAAAGGTTTGACTGCAATTTAAATAAAAATAACCATAGCCAAGACAATGGGCCTTTCCCCCCTCTGGCAGTCACACAATGAGAATATGCTTGACACACAGCCCAGAACATTCCAAGTGAACCAACAGCAGGAAACACATTTAAACTGAGATCATTTTAAGTTACTAGATGACAATTTGTTCTAAGTTCTGAAAGCTAACCCAGCAAGTATAACTTGGCTCTGAGAGTTGTATATTAAAAATCATTTAATCCCAATCCTTCCAGTGCTGGACAATTGTTAGCTGTTGTAGGAACATGGCCCCAATGTTTGCATTTTTGTTGTTGTTATTGTTTTTGGCTCTCGGTTAGGACCATTGGAATAGCCACGGGGCTCCACAGTAAGTGTCCTGAGTGCTCCACTTAGGTTCCTGTTGAGCAGTGTTTTAAATGTATAAATATTTCATAGATTGGTCCTAGTACCATTGGGCTATATTCTTATGTCCACTCTCCCAATCCCCTTTCCTTTGAAGGCCCTCCTCAGAGGGGTTTTCAGTATTCACTGTGGGGCCATGAATGGACCAGTCTTTGGTGGGAGACGGAGGGGAGGCACAATGCCTCATGATAGTCCTTTGTAGTCTGTGGCTCTGACAATGTTTCTTCTCCCTCTTCCAGAATGGTCCCTGAGCCTTGGAGAGTGTGTTATAATCTCCTTTAGTGCTGAGCTCTCAGCAGCCTCTGTTTTGCTGCTTTGATGAGTCTCCTGCAATCTCCACGGAGAAGGTTCTCAGGTTAGCCATCAGAGCAGCACACATGTTTAACCTGCCACTTCTTCTGTAATGCTTTCTGGGTTCTAGAAGATGTGGTAGAGATGACTTGTTTCATATTGGCTGGCTTTCTCTTTCTCTCTCTCTTTCTTTCTTTCTTCTTTCTTCTTTCTTCTTTCTTTCTTTCTTTCTTTCTTTCTTTCTTTCTTTCTTTCTTTCTTTCTTTCTTTCTTTCTTCTTTCTTTCTTTCTTTCTTTCCTTCTTTCTTTCTTTCTTCTTTCTTATGATTAATAAGTAGAAACTCTATGTATACAAGTCTTGTGTTGATACCCCCATTTCCTTCCTCCCTGCCCTTATTCCACTGAGGACACACCCTCAATAAGATGGCTGGAATGTTCCATGGGATGGAGGGCTGAGTTGTGGAAATAGTAGAGTGGTATTTTGGGGGGTTGGGGAAGGAGAAGACAATATCTCTGGATATTCCCTCTATCATGGCTAGTACAATCTTTCCACCTCCTCTTCTGCAAAGTTCCCTGAGCCATGGTGGGTGCGTGTTAAGCCTGCTTTAGTGTTGAAGACATACGAGTCTCTGGGTTTCTATTTTGGACTGTTTTGAGTATCCTCAGTGTCTGTCACCATTACCCTCACATAGGTTGTCAGGCTTGCTGTGGAAGCAGCATTCTTGTTTATCTCACCACTTCTTCTGTGATTTCACCTCATCCAAGTCCTAGCTGATGTATTAGGGTGGTTCATCTCCTGCCAGAGAGTCAGCTATCATTTCAGGTCTAGTTGGTAGAATTGGGTTGTTTACTATTCTTGCTGCATTCTGAAAAACACAGATGGATTCTCCAGCAGAGAGTGAGATCAGCATAAATTACATGAGACAAAAATTATTAATTTGGGGAGATTATACTGGGTGTAGCTTGTCTTTAGGCCCATGGTTAGTGGGGGCTTCCCCTTGGAGTCTGGATTTTTAGTCTCAATAGGAATTTGCCTTGGATCCAAGTTCCTTGCCACTGAACAGATCTCTTAGCCAATCAGAAAGCTGTTAATTACCTGCTTAGGTTAAATTCCACTATTGCACACGTGAGTAATTCTTGCCATGCTGGTCACGGTCATAAAGCAGTGTCCACTGCTTTCTCCCAACATTATGGGCCAGTTTCTCCTGGCAGCTCAGGTAGGGATATCCAGCCACTGTATAGGCTACCATCTATAAACTGTCTTCCTTCAAAGTTCCTGTGGGGTCTCTCAGTGTTATGTGACAGCAGCTTGTGGTGTCTTCAGAAATAGGGTCTTATATTTTACCTAGAGTGGGTGATCAAGTGCTTTGACAGAAACTCATCTTGTTTGGGGGACCGCTAATCAGTTCATGCTACACTGATGGGCTTTGGTTCTCCTAAGTATTCAGTATTCACTGCCATTTACAAAAGGTGGATTTTCTAACAGAGAGAGAGAGAGAGAGAGAGAGAGAGAGAGAGAGAGAGAGAGAGAGAGAACAGCAGGAATCAAAGCAGATAAACACAGACATTTAGAAAACATTTTAATGGGCATATCCTCCTCTCCTTTTAGCCAAAGAACAGAGGAAACCAGAGTTTATGAGCTTCCAAGCCCTAGGCTTGGTTCTCAGTACAAGGTATGAATTCCCTCTCATTGAACTGGCCTCATATTCAATCAGAGAGCAATTGATTACACACATAGCCTGTGTGCCACTGTTGTACTGGTGTGTATATCTTGACTGGCTGGCTGATTTTTTAAATTGCAAGATCCCCTGCTTATTCACGATGCTGGTGACCATTATCCCTCAGCAGCTTCCAGAACACTTTCTGGTGATGAGAGCTAGCCAGCAGGAGCTGGCTTCCACCTCAGGTTTAGCGTGATCTCTCAATCTTCTGTGGCTATAGCCGGTGGTGTCTTCCTGCTGAGAGTTTTTAACTCCATGTGTATTATTATTATCACAATCCTAGGACACAGCTACTGCCTCTTCTTTTATAAAAAGAAGACTGAAGTAGAGGGATGTATGGAATCTTCAGGCAGGTATGGTGACACAGGAAATACTTTAGGTAAAGTGCTCAATTCAATGCATAGCACATGGCAGGTATTTAATATCATCTGTTGAAATTAGCAAGGTAGACCTGAGTGAGACTATATTGGTTAGACTTTTAATTGCTGTAACAAAATTACTCAACAAAAACAACTTGAGGGTTTATTTTGTCTCATGGTTCTAGAGGATTCATTCCAGAATTACCTGGTTATATATCAATATTCATAGAACATGATGGTGATGGTGGCATGGGCAGAGCTCCAGAGTGGACAGGAAAAAGGCCAGAGTACAGCAGTGCCCCTGGGCCTCTCCTTTCTGTCCTCTTAGCCTGTCAGGACTCTCAGACCAGGACACAGTGCTGCCCATATTCACCATCAGTAAATATTTTCTGGAAATTACCTCACAGAAGAAGCCACAGATGTGACTCCCCTATTTCCTGTCTGGTTCTAGTTCCCTTCAGATTGACCAGCCATCACAAGGATCTTGCCACAGCAATGTGATCTGTATGTTCAGCAATAGTTCCAGAGCAGGAATTTACACCGACACAAACTGACCACTTTGGGAACAAGAGACATCCGAGCTGGGGCTCACTCCTCTTCCCTATAGTGCTTTTAGATGGAATCTGGAAGAATTAATTCTCTTGCTGGGGAAAGAACTTCTATACCAGGGAAGAAATCACTAGCAGGACAGAAAAACTCTTCATTTGAAGGAAGAAAGGAAGGAAAGAAGGAAGGAAGAAGGGAAGAGAGAAAGAAATGAAGGAAGGAAAGAAAGAAGGAAGGATGGGAAGGTGGGAAGGAGGGAGAAAGGAAGGAAGGAAAGAAGAAGGCAGATAAACCCGATAAGAGGTCATAATCCTTGGATCGAAACTATTAAAATTGTGTCTATGTAGTCAAAATCCACACACACATTTACTAGGTAGAACTTCTAGCTTTCCAGAAAGCTTCTTGCCCATGACTATCTGCAGGGGCCATTTGTGGATAGTATCAGTATTTCTCCATGTTTCCTCATGTCCCTCAGGCTCTCTTACCTCAAAAGAAACCCAATTTTGACCCTTTTGTGCTCAATGTTGGAAATAGTTTCAGGAGATTCAGACAGCATAGTGGAATCTTGTTTGTTTGTTTGTTTTGTTTTCTGTTCTTTCTGGAATGTTTTCCCATTGTGAGCTACACAGTAGGTCATAATGAACAAGTGGCAGAAATACATTTTCCCCAAAGCTTGACCTAGATTTTGGATATAGTATCTCAGGGATCTGAGTAGTCAATGCATGGGGCTCACTTGATTGACAGTGCTTCAAACATACCTTCAGGGCAAACTTTTTCAAGGGGGTCTACTCTAGATCACTGCAAAGGCTTGGGGTTTAGTTTCCCTTTGTTTCTTGAGCAGAAACTCTGTACAAAACTAGTGTGTGGGCTGGAAAGATGCCTTAGCAGTTAAGGCACTTGCCTGCAAAGCAGAAGGACCAGAGTTTGATTTCAGTATCCACATAAAGCCAGATGCACAAGGTGGTGCATCTGTCTGGAGTTCGTTTGTAGTGGCCGGAGGCCCTGCCATGCCCATTCATATTCTCTCTCTCTCTCTCTCTCTCTCTCTCTCTCTCTCTCTCTTTCTGCCTCCTTCTCACTCTCTCTCACATAAGTAAATAAATAAATAAATAAATAAATAAATAAATAAATAAATAAATAAATAAATAAATAAATGAAAATAAAACTAGATTGTTAGCTGTACAACTAACTGAACAGTGACCTCAGATGGCAGGTGACTGAATTTGTGAGAATGTCAAATGTATCTTTAAAAGCCTGATATTGTTCGATGTGCAGCACACTGGGTCTCACAATTAAGCACGTTACTGACCAACTAAACCTCCACACAATCTGCTTCTAAAACGTTTTATGGACAATATGCCTTGATGATAGTCTCTGTGGTCCTTCCTTTTCCACATCCCACCACATGTCTTCTTTCCATGGAGTCTTTCTTCTATCTTGATGGCATCATTGTCTCCTTCCTGTTATGCAGGTCTGGTGGAGGTGGCACCAGCCACTCTGAGATCATGATACCACAGCCATGTTGTGTCTGGAAGACAGTATTACCAAGCATTCCTCTTCTTTCATCTCTAGGCTCTTTTGGCCTCCTCTTTCTCAATGGTTTTTTGAGCTTTGGAGAGTGGGATAGTGATGTTTAATTTAATGATAAATATGTCACAGTCATTTATTCAATAATTTTGGTGAGTTTTGAGGCTCCTCAGTGGTCACCACCATCTGAAAAGAGAAGCTTCTCTAACTACAAGTGAGAGCAGCATTAATAGATGGACATAAACATAAGCATTTAGAGGCAGTTTGGTGGGTGTGATGTATCCATTTAGCCAGTCAACAGTATAGGCCACCCTCAAACTTAAGACCATCCTGCCCCCAACCATAGGCTTTTAGCTAGGTTTTCAGTACCAGGCAGGAATTCCCTGCTGTGGAGTGGGACTCAAGTCCTGTCAGAGAGCCCTTGGTCTCCCCCATAATAGACTTGCCACCATTGCATCGCTTGACATATTTGGCCTGACTGTCAGCTATAAAGGTTGTAGGACCCACTTCTTGTTAAGACTGCTGATGACTTTTTCTGCCCTAAATATGCTGAACAGTTCTTTCCAGCATTCTGACAGCTATTCAAAAAGGGGGCTGCTCAGCTCCAGCTTGATTTCTCAGAGGATGATGGTTATGGCTGTTGCTACGTGTGTGTGTGTGTGTGTGTGTGTGTGTTTGTGTGTGTGTGTGGTCCTGTGCTTTTCCCAAGAATAGACAGATTCCCTGAGCCAGTAATGGGGAAAGAGCTGATGGAAGCACAGATCAACTAGAACTTTGAGTATGGCAACAGAACTGGCAGCCAGACTAGCCCACAGAGAAGAAGGAGGGAACAAGAAACAAATGGACACCATTGCCTGAATAAAATCACGTGTAGGTGAATCTTGCATTTCACTAGGAACTCCTGAATTATTAGAAGTCAAGTGTGAAAGAAGAAAGAGCTTTCAATTTTCCAGAGCAATATGGAAGAGGAGCTTTTTTGGCTTGGGTTTCTTTTCTTAAGATGCCTTGCGATATGGAAGAATGAACTTTGAAATGAGAATAAGTTGGAATCAAAAATCATGGATCTTCCCTGAGCCTTTTGGAGGCTCTTTTTTTCTCAGCCATTAAACTGACAAAACTAATACTCTGCTGAATAAAATTGTGAGAGTAAATCAAAGGCAGGTAAAATCCTTGGATATTTCCTTTGCTCTCCACATGTAATTTTAATGAAGTGATGGAATATTTCCAGCAATTTTCTCTCAGCACCTTCTAAACTTAGCTTCCCTCTTGCATGTCTTCCAGATGACTCTTTCACTTAGCAAAAATCTAGGCAATGGCAAGTGTAGAAAAACACGGTTCTCCTGCTGCTCTTATGATAAATGTGTTATTCTCCCACTAAAGTTAATTGCCATGTACTTTCCTGGGACAGAGGACTTGTGACCTGACAGAAGTTTCCTTCAGTGTGCTCACTGGAATCTAGTTTGGCCTCAAAGTGCCTTTTTTTTTTTTTGAGACTCTAGGTCAGTAGTCCAAGATGGCATGGAATTCACTCTGTAGTCTCAGGGTGCCCTTGGTGATCCTCCAACCTCCTGAGTGTTGAGATTAACAGTGTGTGCCACCATGCCTGGCTTAAAGTGCCTTGTTTTTAAAGGAGGAAAATCTGTCAGTTTTGTTTTCAAAGACTCTCCTTTAAAATTAGTATTTAGTAGGACACTAGTTAGTGGAACTGAAATTTGAAGGGAAGGGTTGGTAGAATTTGTTTGGGTTAATTACTTTTAATTCTAGCTTTTAAAAATGGAGTGAAAGAATTTTCTTATTTACCATCTAGGGAAAAACCCATAAACTTCTTGATATTTCAAAATGTTTGCATGGTATGTTCATTATCAGTTTTCACTTCTCAAATTTTTCCATCCTGTCTGAATATGCCAAATTGTCTTTGAGGCAAATAAAGTATTTCAGCAGTTTAAGTCAAAGAGAGTCTTAAGTCAAATTTTGGATGAAAGGAGGCATCACTTTAGAGTTTGCTTCTGTTTAAATATCTTTGTCACATCCAAAATAAGAATCAACTGAATCATACAAATGTGGGTTGTCAGCAAGTATGGGCCAGCAGTAAGCATTGTGATTTAAAACTTTCTGTAAGTTTCTTCTTAATTTATCAAAAAATCAGGAGGGCTTATATTTGAGAATTTAATTTCCTCCATTTCAAAAACATTTCTATTCCTCATCTATCATGAAAAACAAAACAATAAGAAAAATCCCTTTCTCAGATCACATCCTACCATTTACCCTTAAAATATTTGGGGAATGCTTTTGATTGTCTTTTTGTGCAATACTTTGGAAGTTTCTTAAAGTACTGCATGCTTATGGCTTAAACAAGTTATTCCAAAGAATGAAATTTTCTGCTTCACTTTTCCCTTCTACAGCTCCTGTGGGGGGGGGGCATGTGTGATTCTTTTAACTGTCTTTTTTTAGTATTTCTCCTTCCCATAGTGTCAGGTGATATGTTCTGCCAATCAACTTTCTGGATTCTTTCTGTTACACTCACACAGGGAGCCCATTGCTGTGGGACTCTTGTCTGTTCACACTGAAAAAGAGTCACACACAGTAGCCCAGGGTGGACAAAAGAGGAGAGTTTTATTCACACATGAGTACAAATTCAGTGTCAGTGTCAACTTGAACTCTTGGTGGCACTGGATACCAACCAGGAGGGGTTGAAGCTCTGAACACTTGATGGGTTTGGCAATGGCAGCCAAGTGGGGACTTGAACATACAGCTCAAGGCCATTGGCGGGCTAAGAAGGGTCCTGCTGAAGCCTGAGCTATAATGATGTGATTCAAAGGCGGCAGCAGGTATTCTTTCTCAGATCAGCGATTAAGCCCCCTGGGCAGGGAACTGGCTTCCTGTCTGAGGGACATCTACCTGAGGCAGGTCTCAGGAGAAGCAGATCCCAGGGCAGACACAGGTTCTCTTCCTATAATGAATCTTTATGTATTGATGGACTGGGCTTGTCTGCCTCTGGAGGCCGGGTGAGTGTGTTTATGTAGACCCAGATAGGCCCTGATTGGCTGAATACAAGCCAATGAGATGAAAATCACAGAGGCCAGTCCAGAGAAAGCCAATCAATGTGTGAAGGAGAAGTGAAAGCCCGTCTAAAAATAGTAGCTCTGTTTTCCTGGCTGCCAACAAGAACTGAAGAAACTGCACGAGCACCTTTTGAGACTGTTTGCACCTGGACTCTCTGGAGCCCCACCTGTCATCATTCATCAGCTTCAGTCACCTCACCTGCTGCCTGCAGCTCCAGGCAGGCTCTGATCACTAGCAGGCCCCCTCTTCTCTCATCGTGGGAAGGCAAAGAGAAGCTTTTCAGTACTGGTCTCCTTCAGTGTTCAGCAGCCATGAGCGATAGTACTGGTCAAGTGGGAGCAGCAGCAGGTGGTACCACCAGAGCTTCTGTCTAGTCTTTGTGCCAAACCTGGGTATTGGGACTCTTATCCCTACAACATGATAGCTCCTGTGCAGGATTAGGAAGTTGTGAATTCTTAGCCCTTAACACTGGCGTGTGTTACAGCTCTTGGCCTGGAGTCTGAGACTCTTAGCTTCCAATAGTTTAGGAACTCCTCTGGGAACTTGAACTGGCATTTTCTCTTCACTGGCTCCTTACAGCGTTTACCCATTCTCATCCATGGTTCGCTTCCCATTTGTGTCCACAGATCTATCTAGACAACTCTCGCAGCTCTCAAAGCTAGGCCTGTTGACTGCTCAGCTGCCACTGTTATCACCATCTCTGCTGCTTCTCCCTTCTTGCCTCGAATGCAGTCTATCTAATGAAAAGGTAGACATGAAAAGAAATCAGAGAAGCCTCTTATTTATTTTAATGTTGTGATATCAGAGGAGGCGGCAGTCAACTCATTAAGTGTGCTGGAGCAGTCTGCTTAGCCAGCCAGAGAAGGGGATGAGTCACACCTTTGCCTTAAGCGGCAATCACAGCAGAGCCTCTGCTAGGCTCTTCAGGGAAAGTGCTCCCCTTATGGCCAGATGGAGATGGGCGTATGGTCATCTCGAGGTCACTAAGGCTTGTGATAGCAAAAAGTCAAAGATAATCTGTTTCAAGCATCCCTGGCTGAGGCAGTGCCTTCAGGAACAAGGGGTTCAGATTCATTGTCTTAAGACTGGAGTGTTCAAGATGACTGGTGCCTCTTCCAACTGAGAATTTGCTACCTGGAGAACTACCCTACAAAGCATAATCTTTGCTGATTTAGAAGAAACTGAGAATCAAATGGAGTACTTACATTAAGAATCTAAAGAACTTCACATTAGAGCTCATAGTGATGCTAACAGATTTTAAGTGTTGAACACCTGCTCAATGCCCCAGGGGGACACCAAGTCCTATCTGTATAAGACTTGTGGCTCAGATGTGTGAGATTTGGGTCACAAAGTTCATGATCTAGAATCTGAACATAAACCTTCTCTTGAAGACCCTTTTCTTTCCTGTACAGATAGTCAGATGTTAAACAGATAAATCCACCAGGCTAAAGAAATTCAACTATTGGCTCCCTGGCAGAGTATCAACTCCAGAGATGCTGGTTCTATTCCCCAGCTTCAAGCATAGAGAACATCTTCAAGAAAATCATAGAAGACAATTTTCTGAATTGTAAAGAAGAGAGGTTCATCCAAGTAGAGGAGGTACAGAGAACACCAAATAGACAGGACCAGAGAAGAAATTCCTCTTGTCACATTACACATGCAACACACAGAAACCAAGAGGGAGCAGCAAAGAGCAAACAGCTCGTCACTTACCAAGGTAAGTCCCTCAAAATTGCATCCAAGTTATCTGTGAACACTCAAAAAGCCAGAAAGGATACAAAAGGAGCACTTCAAATCTGGAAAGACCACAGCTACCTTCCCAAAGTGCTATACCCAGCAAAACACAACAATCTAAATGCCTATGTGTCTCCTTTTGGATCAAGGCTACTATCACTGTTGGCTAGAGACTCTCTCTCTCTCTCTCTCTCTTTCTCTCTCTCTCTCTCTCTGTGTGTGTGTGTGTGTGTGTGTGTGTGCACGCACGCATGCACACGCGTGTGTTTAAATAAATGGCAATGAATGCCGGGAAGACCCAACACCCATCAGTATGACAAAAAGAAAGCTGCCTAGCATGAGATGAGTCACCTCTATCACGTCTGCCAAAGGCCAGGACACATCACAGAAGAAGTGGTGGATTTAATGTGAGTGCTACTCTCACTTCTTACCCAAGAACCTTTACCAGGGAGATGGCTGTAAACACTGAGGAGACTAAAATCTCATTAAAGCAAAACATCTGTTTGCTGAAACTCTGCACTAAGTGGAGGCTTGTAATACAACATTGCCAAAAAGTGAAAAAAAAGAGAGAGAGTGAGAGTCACAGGCTGAGAAGGTGTATTGTGAGGCGCTGTCATCCCTACTCCCAGAGACTGATGGGTGCACTCAGGACCCTATAGTGAATATTGATAAACCCACTGAGGCGGGCCTGCAGAGCAATGGGGGCCCATGAGAGGGAACATAGAAGTATAACCTGATGGGAAGATGACCAATATGCAATATGCTCATACAATAAAATTCTCAATAAAAGAAAAAAATGAATATTGCCCAAGGTCAGTCCGGAGTGATGTGAATTGCTACATGTAGGAGGTATATTAATAACCAAGAAGATATAGTTTATCCTAATGTTCCCAGCAGACAACAGTGGAAAGCCAACAATATGGAAACTTTAAAATAGCTTTCTTTTTAGGTTGTGTCTCTATCTGGTTTGGGTATTAATTTAAGGCTGGCTTCATAGTTTTGTTTGGCAACGTGTCCTCTTTTTCTATTTATGCAATAGTTCGAAGAGCTATGGCTTCAGTTCTTCTTTGAAAGACTAACAGAATTCTGTAATGAACCTGTCTGGACATGGACTTCTTTGTAGTTGGGAGATTTGTTTTAACCAATTAATTTCACTGTTTACTACAGGTCTTTTAAAGTTATTTTCTCAATTCAGTTTAACTTTAGTAGATCATATATTCTACAAAATCATCCATTTCTTTCAGGTTTTCCAATATGGTGGAATATAGGTTTTTGAAATATGTTTTTTGAATCTCCACATTTCATTGTTATCTGTTGTAGTGCCTCCTTTTATGCCTCTATCTTATTAGGGTCTTTTATTTCTCATGGTTATTTTGGCTTAGGGTTTATCAATATTGTTTATCTTTTCAAGTAACCAACTCTTTGTTTTATCAATTATTTTCGCCCTGGTATGGATTACTTTTATTGGAGAATATTTTGTTATTTAATAAATGGACATTTTATCCAAGTATGTAACTAAGTCCAGAATCCATAAAAATAGATAAAGATGGTTATACAAAATATTTTTTCCTCATCATTAAAACCACTCTAAGTAAAATCAAAAGTCAAACTGGGAAATATATTTTCAATCCTGAATGCAGTAAAGACTCCTTTCCTAATAAGACTTTCTACAAAGTGGGAAGGAAACAAGCCAATAAATTGACAGAAAAAGAAAATTGCATACAGACCATTCCCAGAAATTGAAACATAAACCATGTTAAACATCTGAAATACACTCACCATCTTTCATAATAAGGGAAATTCAGATGAAAACTACTGGCCAATATTAGTCATTATAGTTCACATTGGCAAAGCTCAAAAAGGCAGTTTAAGCGCTGTATGGTGGTGTTTTCCTGTCGTCCCAGAACTCAGGAGGCAGAAACAGGAAGATGGTCGGTCACTTGTAGGAGGCCAGACTGGTTTACATAGTGAGTTCCAGGCCAAGCAAGAAAGGCTACATAGTTCGACTTTGTCTCAAAAAAAAAAAAAAACCCACCACAAAGACCTTCTGGCTACATGGTTAAGAGTCTGGATTTGTGGCTAGAGGACCTACCTACGTTTGAATCCCAGACCCATTTCCTATAAATTAAGTGAATCTCTGGGTCTCTAGGGAGACTGATTGTGTGATATCTATTCAAACTTAGACAATTAATTCAATTTGTCTCATGTGGGATGTGCCTGTTATTAATATGAATTACATTCTTGAACAACTGGCAAAGGATTGTGAAAAAAATAATAATGAGATTAAGGTATCATGTATCATGTCTTATGCAGAAGCTACATGCTTATTGTGTGCCGATATTGAAGGATAAGTAAACAAACTTAATGTAGCCAGGGATGGTGGCTCACAACTATAATCCCAGCACTCAGGAGGGAAAGCTTAGGTAAATTCAAGGCCAGGGAGACTCTGATTCAACAAACAAAACATAAAGAATACTTTCATTCCTGCCAGGATGATTACAATTCTTATAGAAGGAAGAAATATTATATGTATTATATAATATTTATTTATATATGCTATATTATATAAATGTTCTCCAATTATATAGATAATGTGTGTATAAAGTAATATATGAGCAAATTATGAATTATCAGTTTCTTTATAATTGTCCTTAACAAGTTGCTGGGGCAGAACTAGGATATTACCTTTTCTCTGTTATATCCATTGCATTTTTAATTTTTATAATTTATTTTAGTTACTTTTTAAATATGTAGAAACTTTGTATGTACAAGTCATGTGTTGGCACCACCGTTTCTCTTCTCCCTACCTCTTTTCCACTGAGAGTTCTCCTCAGTGGGACTGCTGGAATGCTCCATGGGATTACAGACAAACATGCCATACACAGAGGCAACAGACCACCATCAGATTGGGATGAAATCTTCATCAGTTACACATGGACAGAGGCCTAATATCTAGAACCTGCAAAGTACTCATAAAACTAAGTAATAAAAAAATTGAACAGCCCACTCACAAAATGGGCAGTGAATGCAACAGGGAATTCAGAGGAGAAAAGACAAATGGCCAAAACTCACTTAAGAAAATGTTCAACATCCTTAATCATCAGGGAAATGCAAATTAAAACAACTGAGACTCCACCTTACTCCAGTTAGAATGGCAATCATTAAAAAATCTACCAACAATAGATATTGGTGAAGATTCTGGGGAAAAGGAACCCTTATTCACTGCTGGTGGGAGTGCCAACTTGCACAGCTCCCATGGAAATCAGTGTGGAGGCTCCTGAAAAAGATGAAAATAGAGCCACCAACTGACCCAGCTATTCCTCTACTGGACTCATCTCTTCAATACCAAGACATTTGCTCAAAGATGTGTATAGCTGCTCAATTCACAATAGCTAAGAATTGGAGTCAGCCAAAATGCTCACTGGATGAATGGATATAAAAGTTGTAGTACATTTACACCATGGAATTTTACACAGCAGTCAGGAAAAATGACATGATGAAATTTGCAGGAAAGAGGATGGACTGTGAACAGGTCACACTCTGCAAACTCACACAGGAACAGAGAGATGAGCACCTCATGTTCTCCCTTATCTGATTATTTTTTTCAAATGCTATGGTCTTATTTTTCCAATGCCTTCATGGCATCATTACATTATTTATTTGAGACCTGTCTGTTTTGAGGCTGTAGGTACTTACAGCTATCCACTTTCCCCTTAGGACTGCCTTCATTGTGTCCTATGGGCTTTGCCATGTTGGGCTTTCATTTTCATTCTGTTCTAGGAACTTTTTGATTTCCTTATTGAATTCCTTGATGATTCATTTATTACTCAACAGTGTGTTATTTAGTCTCCAGGAGTTTATGTACTTTCTGTAGTTTCTCTTGTTAATTTCTGGCCTTCTTGCATTATAGTAGTCAGGTATCATATAAGGAGTTATTTTAATTTTCCTAAATTTGTTGAGACTTTCTTTTTCCTATTGCATAATCTATCTTTTAAAAAATATTTTATTAATTTATATGACAGAGAGAGAAAAAGAGAGAGAACGAGATAAAAATAAAGAGAGAAAAAGAGTGAGTGAGAAAGAGAGAGAGAAGGAGAGAGGGGGGTTCACCAGAGCCTCTAGCCACTGCAAACAAACTCTAGGCACATGTGCCACTTTGTCACCTTGTGTGTCGTAGACAGCTCAAGCTGCTGGGAAATGTTGTATATGATGAAGAAGGGATTTACTTGAAGCTTACACATCCATGCAGAGAGAGAAACCACCACCAGCAACTCCTAAGACAAGCACACTCCAGAAGCCAAAACCACAAGAACTCCAGGCAACATTCAGACTGCTCTGTGCATACATATAACTGGAATTCCAGATCCTCCCCAGAAATACCTTAGGGCTGGACCTTAGAGGCTACACCTCTTTCCAGTTACAAGTTTTAACAAATTCCAGAATCTATTGGGGGACATTAATTCACACTACCACATTGTGCATCTGGCTTGCACATCTGGCATTTATGGTGGGTACTGGGGAATTGAACCCAGGTCCTTAGGCTTTGCGCCTTAACAGTGTTTTTATCTACATCATATATTTTAATGAAGCTTTCTTTGGATACTGAGAAGAATGTGTCCTCTAGAGTGCTTAGTTGGAATGTTATGTAAATGTTAGGTCCAGTTGAGTTATAGTGCCATTTAACTCCAATATTTTCTAATTTTTAAAATTTTATTTATGAATTTGTGAGCAGAGAAAGAGTTGGGAAAGAGGGTGAGAGTATGGGTATGTCTGGGTCTCTTGCTGCTGTAAATGAACTCCAGATGCATGTATCACTTTGTGCACCTGGATTTATCTGCATCCTGGGGAACTGAAGACCGGATGAAAGATGGTAAGCAAGCACCTGAAACTGATGAGCCAGCTTCTCAGCCCCTCCTACTTATTTATTTTTGTTATTGTTGAGGTAATGTCTATTAGTGCAGGTGTGGTGTTGAAATCACTATGAAATGATTGTGTTGGAATTTATCTCTGGCAAAATAATGGATTCTGTTTTCTAATCCAAACTGTTAGTCTGCTTTTTTTCTTTTTGATTGGTGGGGGCTATCTTTGTGTGAAATAAAATATAAACCAAAGTTACTTTTGAAAAGCTAGTTATTATTCAATGAGGACGAAGTTATTGTTTGTAGGGTCAGCTATCCATGATTATGGGAGTGGGAACCGATGCCACAATAAATGATTACTACAGCTCCTTCAAGTTCTTCTTTTGTTTTAAATAAAGATCTCTGGGGAAACCTACAAAAAACAGGCCAAAATTAAGTTACTCTGACTCATTTTTCTCAACAACCTAGTGCAAACTTTCTCATTATATTATTAAATTCTCTTCTGAGGTTGCCTTGCCACCAGCCGCGTTTTGAACACAGACATGTGAAGAAGCATGCCTTTGAACTGAGAATGCTCAGAATTGTATATGTGATGCTGAGTCGCATATACCTGAGTAAGTTTCCCTCATAAGATCCCTTGTCTTTCTCTGTTCTGGAGCAACTGCTTTGGGATATCTCTCTCCTTCCTTGTACAGGTAGCAAACATTTTCTTCACTCATCTCCTGATTTTGTTCATTGACTTTGCATTGTGTTTGCATGCAAATGGAATTATACCTGATGAGAATGGGAATGTTGGTTGTTATTTTCATGAATTTTGACACAACTTAACCACTTCACTCTGTTTACTTGTTTGGGTTTCTTAATACCAGTCTTGTAAGAGAGCTCACAGATTTAGATAAAACCAGGATGATCAACATGTCCTCTGAATATTACTTTATGTGGGGTCAAGGCTAAAAGTCATACCTGCATCTTTCATCATACAGTCCTACATTTCATGAAGGATGATTGCAGTATCTCCTGATATACCCAACACCCTTATTTTAAGTATGTGCTCAATTTATAGAGATTTCTTTATCCTCATGATCCGTACCTGCTTAGATTTTTCTAGCTAATAGTGTCATTTTGGAAATAGTCCCATGTGTTTTTTTCCAGAAATATCCATAGTCCTCTATTAATGATAGTTTGTAGCTATTTGTCTGGAAGATTCTTTTACTAGGTTCCATTCTGAAACTTATCCAGGAGAACTGCTATCCAAGAATATCTTATAATGTTATTCTTTCCATTTCAAATGGAAATCCTTAAAGTACAAATCAGGACATGCAGGCATTTACCTTTAGTGTTCCAATTTTATGTATATTTTTATTAATAATTATTTTAATGTACTTTTGCCTTTACATAGTAGAATGAAGGATTAAATAGCTCCATAACTATGAATAATATGCTTCTAATTCTAATATTCTAGCTGTGTTTATAAATTTTCTGTTACTATAAATATAACTGTGATAAATCTAGAGAAAAGGACTCAGATGTAAAGGTTCCAACGTATGATCCGTTGAACCCATTGCTTTGGGCTGTGAAAAGATATCATCTTATGGTGGGGAAGTATGATGGAGCCTTAGAGAATCATGAGCCTTAGAGAATGAGGGACTGAGGTCCCACTACCTCATTAGAAGGAACACCCCAATGGCCTAAAATCTTCTCCCTAGTCTCTTCTTCACAAAGGTTCAACTACTTCTCACTATCACACAGGGACAAAGCATTTAATACCTGTAACTTTTGAGGTCATTTAGGATCCAAGTCCTAGTATTGCCCTTGCCAGGCCTTCCTCCATGGAGGGGTTATAGGGTGCTGTGAAGAACTCATTTCACATTCTTATCAAAGTCTGCTAGATACAGAGTGCGGGGTGAGTGAAACCTTCCTGGGAATAAGTCTGGGGCCTAACCTGTGTCTTCAGGGATGGAGGAGCTTGACAGGTCTCCCCTGTTGGGGGTGAGAAGGAAGGCTAACATGACTTCTTTTTCACCTGGCAGAACCAGGAAAAGCTGTGGGACGGCAGAGCCCGAGCCCGAGGAAAGACGGTTCGATCCCTTTAGCTGTGCTACCACACATCTCCTGACAAGGGTTCGTGTCAAACATGTGGTTGTGTCCAATGATCAATAAGACGCTCTGTTTCATTTTCTGTGTTCTCATGTTGTGACATCTGGGATGGGTTGACGCTGAGGGAAGGCCAATGCTGAGAGACAATATGCAACCTGTACATGAGGGAAATTTTCCAAAGCAAACAGTCAACACAGATCCACAAATCACTGCCCCCAACACCTCTTCCATGGGGCTCAGGACTGCTCTTGATCTGCCTCCTCACTCCTAGGCCAGGTACTGCACGGCCCTGGCAGACGGCCCAGGTACTGAAGCCCTGACGGCCCAGTTTCCCTGGGTCACAGGCATAGCAAAACAGTCAAATCCAAATCCCCTTCCGCCTGCCTCAACGGCTCCTTTCTGAAGAAATTGCAGTAAAGGGCTCAGTCCTCTTAGGTGTCCTCTCTCTGCTCCTCACAGAACCTGGCCTTCCAGAGGAGCCTCTCATGGTCAGCCATGGCCTTCCCTTTGGGAACTCCCACACGATCTCTTTTCAGCCACACTTTGCCTCCTGATCTAATGACTTCACTGAGCATCAGGTTTACTCTTAATATGACAGACTTGAAAGCCCATCATTGGAGACCCAGCAGCACCACGCAGCTGCCCTCTTATGAAGACCTTTAAGGGTTTCTGCAACGACTTCTGGACGTCCCCTCCTCCATTCCTCTAGAATCCTTTCATCTTCAGCTATCGCAAAAGGCAGTTATGCTATTTTTTTTTTATTTGGCTACATCGGTGTTTCTCTGCTTAGTGAAGGGAAGACCAACGTCATTTGGTATGTGCAGAGATGTAGAATCCTCCAGGCACCATCCTAGAGAAGGTGGAGGGTCTGAAGTGTGCCATGGATTGAGAAGTACAGGAGCTCAGTGAAAGGGATTTTATTGGTAAACCATTACAAGGTCAGCTTTGAGTGGAACTTTATTTTCTCGGGTCTCTGTTCCCAACAAAGTATATTTTGGCATTTTCAAATGAACACTCTAAGCCTTAAGTGAACAGAAAAGTTTGTGGTGTGCTTTTAATGTGCCTTATTCTTATACCAGTTAGGTTCTTTCAGCTCATGTTCACTTGGGGTGAGTAGCCATGCAAACACAGAATGAAGTACCGCATCTTATATTCTGGAATCTTCCCTAAGAGAAAAAGAAACTATGTACTTTATTCAACAGAAAAGAGCAATTCTTAGATCTCCTACTCACAGACACCATGTGGAGTCTGACTCTGAGAATCATTGACTCTCCCAGGGAGGAGGTCTGCTTTGGGGCCCTGACACGAGCTTCCTTCTGTAGAGACAGCAGCAAAGGGGATGGAGAGGCTAAATGATTTCTTAAATTAATGAAAAAAATTGTGTGTATATAGAGATGAAACCTCTGAGTAAATATTTAAGAAATTAAATCAGTGAATTATCTCTGTGGATAAAAATGCTAACATTTCAGTTGCTTGCAAATATCCAAATATGGTTTGGGAGCTGTAGAATATGTTTCCAGTGGGCGAAGACTCCGTATCTGCATGCAATTAAGTTGGCTAGCCAGAATCTAATTATTGTAGGTCTCCTTGGAGGTGATAATATTCAAGAAATGTGGCATGAATTATTAAAATTTATTGAATAGAACCATATTCAAAATGTAACAATGAACTATTTTGTTATCTTATTCAGTAGATGTAGTAGCATATAATTCTCTCTGCCTTGAAAATGGAAAAAGTTTGAAAGAGTCTTGATTGGCTTGATATTCTGGTTTTCCTTCCTTTTTTCTTCAGTCTTTCCTCCCTTCCTTGCCCATTTCTTTGTACCCTGACAGCCCAGGTACTACATCATGGTACTACTCTCTCTCTCTCTCTTTCTTTCATTCTTTCTTTTTTCTTTCTTCCTTCCTTCC
>PVHP010008503.1:0-53017 GCA_004024765.1 Zapus hudsonius | reverse complement strand
AAACACAGGGCTGGTGACTGTGTGTGTACAGATGCTTACTCATCTATGAGACAGTAATTTCTGAGCTGCCTGGCCAGAGCACATCCTCAATCTTTCTCTGCATCTGCGACAACATCTGTCTAAAACAATATGCTAATATCTATATTTTCGTGAGGAAGACACATTCCAGCTTAATGTCTTCCCAAAGGCAAGATAATATGAGTATAAAAGTGTGATTTTAATATGAGTTTGAGAGTTATTCTTTGAATATCCTCTTTCTGTATAATGTAAACTATTTTGGCATTTACTTGGCTTTGATAGTGTATGTTTCTAACAACTTTGAATAAGCATTTCTCTTTTAAACAGCTGCACACAGTAGGAGTCAGAGTGCCAGCATGGGACTTTATCTAAATATATTTTATGGATAGAAGAAATCAGTAAATTTTAAAAAAGCTTCATTTTGCATACTTACAAAAAGATACACATGCTTTCTGCTGATATATGTATATATATATATATATATATATATATATATATATATATATATATATATATATATATATATATTTCTCTCTATGTATATTTCTTCATATATGTTTATTTGGAAAATAATTAATACTTTTTAAAGTTACAATTCAGTGCATTAATTACATTTAAATAATATATTGAAAATGTCAATTGTGTTAAACAATAACAAGTTCCTCGTGCTAGGATATTTTCAGTTGTACATTAAATATGGCTTTACATTTTCTTTCTGAATTTATATTCCTTAGTGGTAGTTATCAAAATGGCATATGCATATCATAAAATATTTGAAATGGATGCAGTGAATTACTAAATAAGAATTGGAGGACTTATTGAGCCACCATTGTCTCTGTTCCACTTAAATCTAGATGTGTTTGTTCATTATTTGTTATGCTGATCTCTGATGATTGCAGTATTCTCTGCCTGAAATCACATATTTGGCAAGGCCATCCTTCATTTGCACTTTCAGATTCCACAACCTTGCCAAGTCAGTAAATCTGCCCACATCTCTCAGAAAGCTCTCGTTGAGTGTTTTGCAAGAATTATTGGATGTTGGATTAAGCACGGGCAATGATCTTACTAAAACTTTTCATTTAAATCCTTTAAACTGTTTTCAAATCTCCTAACTTTTGCCAGCCTTTGCTTTTGTTCATAATCTCTTCATATGGCAATATGATTATGGGAACATCAAAGAGAAACACATATGCTATCTGAATATTATTTTAATTAACTTTTTATCAGAAAACAGTCAAGGGTTTTTAAATAGTGACATCCTTAAGTTATCAGGCAATGCTGCAAACAAATTCATTTTTCTGAGAATCTCGGGAGTAGAAGACTTCAAAATTCTCTAAGTCTCTAAATATGACTCGCTACTGATTGGTGGAACTGAAAAAATCATTTAATTTTACTTAAAATATTATTTTTAAGTTTGGTGGAACTGAAAAAAATCATTTAATTTTACTTAAAATATTATTTTTAAGTTATCAAGAGTAATCATTGACATCTATGGATATTTGTATTGCACTACAGGATACTGAGAGACACTGAGAACTTCAATCAGACAACTGCCAGATATAATCTCCTCATGACAACGGATATTAGGATACATGCAATCACAAGTTGTATTCATTATATTTTTTACTCACAATGAAACTGACTTAATTCTATGAAAGGATAGAGAGATATTATGATAAGAATTGTGGGGAATAATTGAAAATAAACATCTAAAGAATAACATATGTTCTTTTATATGCTTGTAATATAAATTCACGTTTGGCATGCATGTCATGTAGTTTGCAATATATTGTATTTCTTTCTATGTTTGTTATAGTTCTGTGTGGCAAATTGCATGTATAAAGAAATCAAAAAATGGTTGATTACAAATTTTTGTTTCACTATGAATTTTAATAGACATCCATAGCAAGTTGTATCCAAATTTATATTATTAGTTTTTAAGTTCTATATTTAAGTGATATGTCACAATTGTACATATTATCATTATGCAGAGTAATGTACATTTTGATAGAGATGTGCACTTTGTATTCTGAGTAAATCAGGACAAGTATTATAGTTGTGGCCGGCAATACTACAGTTTATTTTGTGAAACATTTAAAATCCTCTGTCCAACCACTATGATATGCATTATTGATAACTAGTCATTCTTCATGCATAGGACATCAATATTTATTCCTGTAAGAAACTTCAAGTTTATATCTGTTGATGCACCTCTCCCAAGTCCCGTCTTTGCTATCTGTTCCCTTGCCTGTGTTAATCACTATTCTCACTCTCCTTTTACACACACATTTACACTTTAGTTATGAATAAAATCCTATGGCATTTGTCTTACTTTGTCTTGTTCATGTCAATTAACATCCCCCAGATGCCTTCATGTTTTTTCAAATAATGAGATTTTTACCCAATGGTCGTATAAACCATATTTTATTTATGCATTCATTCATTGGGAGACACAATTTTTTCTATAACTTGGTTATGATGAATACTACTTCAATGAACACAGAAGTACACACAGACCTTTGAGGTAGTTACTTAAATTCCTTTAAAAATTTGCTTGGCATCGGGTTGTGCTGGCAATGGCCGCAAATGGGTGAGTGGGAATCTGTTGCTTACCTTTTCACTACAAGGAGTCTGTCTGGATCTGTAGGGATCCTAGTGTGGTGCTTTAGCTGGAAGACTGCTTTCCTCTCTCTTTTGTATTATTTTTTATTTGTTTAACCTTTTATTCGCAAGCTCCATTCAGATATGCAATGCACTTAGTCATAATCCAGTCTCACTTTTCTCTTTTGACCTCAGTCTCCTTTCCTCCCCTCACTGAAAACTTTCTTCTTTCCAGCACGCTCCTGTTCTATTTTCAAGTAACCACTTTTTTACTCCAACCTGTGATGCAGGAGTTTTGTAGGTAGTATCAGCCTCTGTGAGGTCATGAATGCTATGCAACTTTGTGTCTGGATAACAGTATTACAAAGCACTCCTCCCCTTCCTCTGTCTATTTTATTCTTCTCACCACCTTTTCTGAAATGGTCTTGAGCCTTGGAGGGTATGAGTTTTACTTTAGCATACTAGTCACTGCCATCGGAAAAGAGAAGCTTCTCTAAGTGAGAGTAGCATTAGTATATGGAAATAACTATAGATATGTAGAGAACAATTTGGTGGGCATAATATATCCATTTAACCAAACAACATTAGTAGTTTTCTCCAAGGCTCTTGACCTCCCCAGCCATAGGCTTTTGATTAGGATTTTAGTACTAGTCAAGAATTCCCTCCAATCTCATGGGCCTCAAATCCAGTCAGGGTAGGGGAATGAGGAGAAGAAGGGGTGAGAACAGGTGATGGCATGGCTGAGCTTTAATTATTCCTAAACTGGGGAAGGGTATATGTCAGTTTAAAAATGAAGCAGAACAAACCAATGCACTAATAGCACTAAGCGCAAACTCAAGCAACTTTGAGAAAGAAAGAGTGAGACTGACTGGCTACAGGAAAAACTACAATATGTAAACATATCAGATATGGAAATATAGTAATTATTAAAAATTACCACAAGTCTAAATAACTTTGAAGACTAAGGTAGGTAAAGGTCATTAACACTGAGTGAAGCAAAAAGATTTTGTTAATAAACTATATTTAGAAAAGTAGCACAAAACATAAAGAACAGTACTTTAAAAAGAGATAAAAACAGAGATGAACAAAATAAAAGATAGAACAAGAAGGGAGGAGAAACTAGAACCAATTAAAGACAAAAAAAAAAAGAAAGAAGCATTAAAACAAGCCAACATACAGTGAAAAAAAATGAAGATGAGAAAGAAGAAACAAAAGAGAAAATTTATATAATTGAAAGAAAATTTACCTAAATGAAAATAGGTGGACAAGAAAGGCTGAAGAAGAAGAAAGGACCTTATTTTAAATATTAAAATCCTTATATTTAGGAAGGAGAGGCAGAAATACTCAGTCAGGTCCCAAGTCTAGTGTAGATGCTACATTGAGAAATGAAAGCCTAACAAGTAATAAAAACAAGAAATTAGGAATCTGGGAAGAAATGAGAGAAACAATGAAACAAAAAGAAAAAAGGAATAGTGAAGGGAATATAACAATTTAAACTTACAATTTAAACTAAATGATTGGAATGTATCTAGAAAAATATCAGACGATATAAAAATCAGAGACTATAAATTTAACAAAGTAAAGTTTGTCAGTGTTCCAAGGAGTGAGTTTATCAGTGAAAGGTCTCAGACCATCCTAGGAGCTCTTCTCTCTGTGACCACTTCTGCTACTCACTCCCTGGTGGGAGCTGACTCACTCTCTGTTCTATTTGGCATTTTCATGTTTATTTTGTGCTTATCCACTTAGTAACCAGAGGGCATAGTGTGTGGGCAGACCTAGCTGGACTTTTGTCTCTGTCTTACTCTTCCTAACAGAGTGGGCTGATCAGTGTCCCAACAGTTAGCTGTCTGGGAGTAGGTTATGGATGCACAGTGGGGTACCACCATCTAGACTGTGGGTGAGTGACAATGCTGCATGTGTCTCTTTGTCTCTAATTTTTCTCAGCTATGTAATCATCTGGAACAGCCTGTTTGTTCCAAGAGCTGACAGAGCTGATGGTCTCAAACAGGATGCTATCTTCGCTGTCCCTGTGCTCCTGACAGGGTTCCTGCTGCCTGGTGCCCCTAATATCTCTGTTGTTCTGCAGTAAAACCACAACAAGTATTTTTTCTATCATCAAATATCTGACATCACCAGACTCTTGCAATGAGTTGGACATTTCACCATGTATTCACAAGAAATAGAATCAAAAAGAAAGAAAAAAAAAAACAATTTCATGTTTCTTCCAACTAGATTGCAAGTTTTTAGCATTGTCTGTGCATTTAACCTTCATTCTGGTTACAGGAATAAACTCAAAACATAACTCTTACTCCCCACCAAAGTCCTAGGTCTTTGTTCTTACTGTCTAACAACCTTTAAGTCTTCACAGATATTTAGTTTCTTGCTACCTCCAAAGGGTGAAAACTGCAGGAATCTCTGTTATGCCAATGGAATAGTTCCTTACCCAATAGTGGCTGATTAGAAAAGGAAGAACAGTAATGTAACAGCAGACAGAAATCAAGTCAATTCAATAAAATGACATCATCACAAAGGGTAAAATAGAAGTCATTGCTTTTTTATCACTCTTAAAGAAAGACATTAGATTACATCTCTGGTATTCTTAACAAGACATATCATCTATATATAATAATACTGAAATATTAGACAAATGTAATTGGGGTATATCTCATATGTTTGATTGAACATCAAAGTCAAGAAATAACTGAGGATCATTGCAGGCTGAAAAATTAAAGATCTTGGACAATTAATTGCAAGTCAAAATTGTTGATTGGGCACATGATCATACTATTTTTCTTCTATCACATCAGGGGAAAATATTAAATAAAATTATTAAATTAAATAATGGTATGATAGTGTCCACACAAAAGACACAGCTCTCACTTCAAAGGGGATAAGAGGTAGTTTATTCTGAAGCCAAATATGAGTGACCATGTCCTGGGAACACAGATTTAGGTCACCCCAATTCCATGTTCCAGCGTGTTAACAATACCATGAAGGCTTTATAGGTACAGAACAGAAGAAAGTCATAAATCAAGGTATTATGCAAATACACTAGCTGACAATCAGGTAGGCAGGTCACAGCAAAACCCAGAGTTTCCACCATAGGCTTCAGATGTTATCTGATGAGATTCTTTCTTAACCTTTGGGTGGCTGGAAGCTAGGGGTCTTGCAAGAAG
Source organism: Zapus hudsonius (assembly GCA_004024765.1). NCBI lineage: Eukaryota > Metazoa > Chordata > Mammalia > Rodentia > Dipodidae > Zapus > Zapus hudsonius. The sequence goes on along the minus strand of PVHP010008503.1, from coordinate 47,222 downwards.
TGCATTGCAAGAAGGTCAGCACCTGATCAACTGACAGTCATGTGGATGCCATTGGGGACCTAGAGATAGCCCAAGGTCATCTGCCTCTAACCTTGGAACATTCCTTCTCTTTGGAATCACAGGAGCTTTATCAGTCCTTTCAAACTTTCTGGAAGCAGTTGTAGGAGATGTAGTGCTTTTCTGGGAATGTTAGTTCACACACCAGCAAAGATATCTTCCTAATTTTTTTATGCTTACCCTTGTCACTGACAACCTTTCCCTTGGGGAGACATCAACACATGGTTTCACACCAGTTATGACACAGACACAGACCAAAAGGATGATTATATCAAAACCAGTTTGGTGAACTTGTGAGTTTCTTGAGGCTACTTACAGGGCAGGGTAATTGGTCGCTTTCTTGTGTGATAGATGACTCAATGGCAGTAGCATCTTTGAAAAGCCCATCCAGCTCAGGTGGGAACTCAAGGAAGCTGGGTCTCTGGAGCTCACTGTACAGCCTGCCCAAGCACACTGCAAGATTTTCAGGCAGTTTAGCCAGAGTATTCTATCCAAACAATTATTTCTCTCTATATGGCCTAATATGGGGTCTTGCATCCTCTCCCAGTCTTATTGACTTCCAGGGTCTCTGGAATTTCCTTCTTGCTCCCAACCTCACTCCAAGAAGGAATGTTTCAGTTTGTAATTAACGCATTCCTGGCGAATTGGTTGTGTGACCTTTAAATTTCAGGTCTCTCAGAGTAGACTCCCTGAATCAAAGCCTCTTTGCTCTCTTCAGGAGAGAATGTTTCCATTCTGAGGAACACTCTAAATGACATACAGATTATTTCATAAGAATTTTTGACTTACATAGCCTCTGTAATAGCAGAAATTTAAAAAAAGATTTTAATTTGTTATATGTTTAACTTATAGGCTTAATATTAAATAAGAAAGACAACAGAACACATACCTCCCTGAATTATATCATAGCAATTTTAGCAATGATACAAAGAACCTTCCAAACACATTGCTTTCAGAATGTTTATTCCATATATAAGTTTCTTGAAAACTTACTGCTTCTTGAATAACCATTATGTTTATATGTATAAACCAGAAAAGATCTAATTGCAATTTACATAGATTATTTATAGCTAGTGGTCTATGCATAAATAAGCGGCCATAAAAATGATAATGTATGCTAAAACCAATAGTTTGGCTCAATTTAATTGGGTATGAGAATCAGTTTATAGATTTTAGAAACATAGACTGAAAAATATTCTTCCAAACTGGAACCAACGTTATAGAGGTAATATATCAAAAATACTTTAATAAACTTTTCATGTAAGAGATTCCATTTAAAAAACAGCAGGTTTCCAGTTTCCAAGAGCTATGATACCATAGAAGTAATTACTTTTTAAATTATTAAGCTACCTATGTTTGTTTTTCCTGGAAAAAAAAACTCATCATTTTAAGTGGTATTTTTGTATGAGCTGCACACATTGTCACTGATGACCCCTAGGGGTGGGCTTGGTTGGTTGTTTTGTTTTTTTTGTATGGCAAATACACTTTAAAAAACAAACAAACAAGCAAGCAAGCAAGCAAACAAGCAAGCAAACAAAACAGACCATGAAGCTATAAGAAGACCAAGAGAATGGTATTGCCAGGAATTTGCCTATTTTCCTCTTCTATACAGCTTTGTGTTATAAAGTAAAAAGTTGCATTTTTATAATAAACAAAGTCTAATCAAATGTAAATTGATTTCTCTCCAAACTGCTGTGGAAGTTACAAGACATAGAAAAATGCAGTGTTTAAAGGTAAGAACATGGTGGCTACAGAACATGAGAGATCGATTTCAAGGACGCTTTTAATGACTCAAGAGGCTGAACAGAAAGTCTAGGTGATCTCACGACTGCCATGCCATTGAATAACTGCAGTTTGTCAGGGAGCCTCTGTTGATATAAGCTAAATCCAGATTTTCTTTAATGAAGTTTGGAAATTCTTCAGAAGAAAAAAAAAAGAAGCAATCAAAGTGAACAGTTATTTCTCAGTGAAAAAGGCAGAGCGACTTGAGGAGCAAACCCCAAAGCTTTCTGTTTGCTGGCATCCATTGAGGTGTTACATTTGTGGAAAACCCTTCCAAACTGCTCCTTCCCCAGTTTCTGGGGGATAAGTCAAGGTTGCTCTGGAGTGAATGATCGGTCTGTTCTTTTGTTAAACTATCTGCTTCTAGTTGAGACACACAAGTATCTAATCCAATGGCTCTCTAGTTCTTCCAGGGAGCCAATCAAAGGAAGCTTGTCTCCTGAATAACACAGATGTTCAGCTAAGTGCCTGCTGTCAGCCAGGAGGCTGACTTCTAGTCTAGAAATTAGAGTCTAGGGTCCAGGTCAGACTTGACTTCAATCAAAGGAGATTTCTATGGCTATGAGTTTAAAAACAGTTTGATCGTTCATATCATTGCTGTTCAGGCATCTGAAAGGCACACTATTTTATCATTATTAATAATATATTCTATATTTACTTTTTACACAAATTTACTAGACATAGTAGATATGTAACTACACTTCAGAAAGATAAAAAGATGTGGATAAGTATCTCTATTGTGCTACACATTATAGCAGTATCACATTCACAGAGGGAATGGTGCATATATGTAGGTCCTGAAGAGAAACTGAGGCACAGATAAAGAAGCATCTTCATCTCGGTTTAATTAGAGATGCAAATCACAAAACATAAATTTCAGACTGCCTATTTGTGCTCTGTGATCTTATGGATTTCAATCAAGTTTTAATGGAGAAAAAAAAAACATCACAGATGGAGAAGGGGATAGGATTGAGTTATTTGCCAAAAATTTATTTGAGTGTAATTAGGGAAGCAGATTGTCTTGCAAGATTGGGTCATTTAAAAATTATACATAAAGTGTTTCTCAGAAATAGAGCATGGGCAGGAACAAAGACATTCTCAGTAAAGGAAGGGAGGCAGAGGCCTCAGTAGCTGCCTGCCCTGTGTTCAGGAGCACTACACCTCTGCTTGTTGTCCTGATAAAGTGTCAATGTAACCTGGAAAAATTACCCAAAGCCTGAAGAGCTAAGAGTTCCTTTCCATGGAGATGATCCCAAAATTGGGAGTACTTGAATCCATTTTTATGTTTTAAATTTGAATCTTTCACATACAGAAATATGTATATTTAAACAGCAGTGTATTTTAGTATATATTAAATATAGTTAAATATAATTTCAAATATAATATATTTAGTATATTAATGTTTATATTAAACATTAGTATATTTCACTGTCTTTATGCTCTTCTGTATATTTGAAAGCATTTCATAACTGAAAATTTTAAATGTATCTAAAACAGTGTAAAAGCAGTATATTTAATTTGACATGAAAGTTTTCAAATGATAAAGATTAAAAAAACACATTTGCAAATTATGTCATGGGTAGTGTATGCATCTCAGAATAGGTTTTGTACAAAATGACAACCAGATTTCATATGTCAAGTTCTCTGCGAACAAGAGGAAGATAATTAAGGATGTCTTTTCAATGCCTGTATTCTCCAACTATCCATTGCCAGTCAAAGTAACATAAAAAACAAACAAACAAAAAACAACTGTTTGAAATCCATCTGAAAACTCTATGAGTCAGTTTGTCAGCCTGTCTTCCTGGGAATGTTGGCTTCCAATATTCTTCTCCCTAAACTGTCCTCACACTGGCTTTCATGAGGAAATTGTCCTTTTAAAAAAAAATGAGAGCTGGTGAGCCTGGGGAAATTACAGTTCCCATCCTCTAGAGGTAGCTCAGTCAGAACCAATAACTGATGCAGGTTGGAATAAAATTGTCCTCCTGGTTAGAGGAATTCTGTGGGTCTGTATAGGCTTTGGAGGTCCTTTGAGAACAACTGTGAATGAATCAGGGCTTAGGTTTCTCCTATCTTATCAAACTTGTCACACTACCTTTCTCCTGAGCACATGCCTTCAATAAAGCATCTTGCTCAAAATTCACAAGCCAACAACTTCTAAGATGACTGATAACACAAGGGGCACCTGGAGAAATAAAATGTAATTGGAGATATCAGTTGGGATTGTTTTTATTTTTGTTAGGTAAAATATAAATCACATTCCACGGTAAATATTTATCTTTATATAATTAATGTTTATATAATTAGACATAGATATCAAGCTCAAATTTGGCATTATTAAATGAATCAGGAAATATTGGTAAGCCAGCATGAACTAAAATAATTTTTCCATGTAGATTGATCCTAAGTGAAAATAGCTTGCGTTAATTTCAAGTGTAGTGCAACAGAAATCTATATCATACCCAACTGCTTGAAGGACATCTACACTGAGTGCCATAGCAGCATCAGTGTGAGAAAATAAGCTTCTCTGAGCCAAGCACTTAACCCAGGAAAAGTCAGTGAGACAGACACCAATTTTTAACACAACCCAAAGCAGAAGTAGAGACCCTTAAGGTCTCAACAGTAAATCAGACTTAAAAGTCACCCACCATGACTCAGGGAACTGAGCAGAAGAGGGGACAGAAAGATTGTAAGAGCCATGGTGGGGGAGAGTGTCCAGATACATGGTCCCCTCAGTAACAACATACAAAGGGGTGGGGACCTGGCTGCCTCCAGTGCTATCCATAACCTCCTACGCCATAGATTGATCAGTGTGTCCACTGAGGAGTATATCCAGTGGATTGGTGACAGGGAGGAGGGAAATAGGGATAGCAACACAATATTTGTTCATACAGTGTATCTAATTTTGGATAATAAAGATATCAATAATTGAAAAAAGAAGCTTAATAAAAAAGAAATAAAAGTTTTGAAAACATTCACTGTGGCAGATATACTAGAATAATTCTGAAGTAAAATGCAAACAATTTCCATAACATAAGTTCCCAGGAGAGATTAATGAACAGTGCTTGGATTTGAATTTCTATTTTATATGATGATATATTATATGATTTTACAGTTTCTATTGACTTGATGAGACAAACACAGCTGTATCAATATATACATATGATAGTTTGAATGTATCTCTCCCAATAGATACAGGTGTTTTATCAACATCTGACTTCCAGGTGCCTGGCTTGGGCAGATCCTGGGGTTCATCCCTAAGATGTGTTGGGGGGCAGACCCAATTTCTAACCTAAAGGTATGCAGGAGCTTTTGAGCTCTTGCCTGTTTGCTCATGGTGCAGTCTATTTGGTGGTATCTCTCTGTTTGAATTTATAAATGGGAGCCAGCTTCTTCCACCATTGATGGAACTTCCTTTTGGATCTGTATGCTGAAATCAGACTTTCCTCCTATAAACTTTATCTGGTTTGGATGTTTATCCCAACGATGTGAAGCTGACTACAACAATGGGAAACAGGTAGAGAAACCTCATATGTAAATATGTAACAAGAATGTTGATTAGGATCAAATATGCTAAACACTGCTCTATAAAGCAAAATAATTTCCTGTATGTTTATTTTAATATTATTAATGGTAATAAAATTATTAAAATTTTAATGTCTCAAATATGCTTACTTATACTTCAAAATATATAACCTCATAAAAGTGATACAAATATATATATCTAAATAAATTATGTGATAATGTATTGAATGATTAGGTACAATGCTGACCAAAATAATAAAACTGTAGTAAACCAACCTTAAAAGTTTTCACATACAGAATTTAATAATTAGCTTTCTTTTTATTCATATTTTTGAGGAAAATGTTCTTTCTTTGTTCATGTGGTCATTTTTAGGGAAGGCATAAAATTTGCTATTGTTTGTGGATTTACAAAATTAAGACATATGATTCTGAGTCAAAGAATATGTAACCAATCAAATTTTCTCAGAGGCTATGCATTGGTAAGCTTTCAAAATTTATCTGGAATTAAAACATGGTTGATAATAAATCCATGGAAAATTCAATAATTGTTTTACTTTCTAATTATCCATGATTTATTCACTAGAGATCATAGTCATCCTTGCATGAGTGTTCTATGCCATTTTCTACCAAGTTCACTAGCACTGATAAAAGTATTATCACAGCTTAGTCAAGAAACCAGATGTCAATAGATTCAATACATTTTCAAATATACCACTTAAAAATCTTTTAAGAACTTCATAACAACTTTAATTTTAAATCTTATAGATTTTTCATGTTTATTTCTTTGTTATATATTTCTAGCACATAAGAACTTTTTTTAAAAAAGTTACATAGAGTAATAATAGTAATAATAGTAATGGTCATGATTTTTAGTACTTATTATTATTTACCTTTAAAGACATTTTCTTTTTTTAAAAAAAGAAATATTTTTAAATATTTTATTTATTCATTTTCAAGCAGAGAGATACAGAGAGAGGGGGGAGGGAGAGAGAGAGGGTACCAGGGCCACCACCTTGTGGGTCTGGCATATGTGGGTACTGGGGAATTGAATCAGGGGCCTTAGGCATTAGAGGCAAGTGCCTTAACCCCTGAGCTATCTCTCCAGCCCTAAAGACATTTTCAAATTCACTGTTTCATGAAATTGTCATAAAACTGCAATATATTAATATCTATGCACAAAATGAGATAAAATAGTTGTACTTTTAAATGAATATAAGGGCTACATATTGAGTAATTTCAATTTATTCATAATATTTATATTTCAAATGAAAAGCAACTTTACTTAGCTCATCATAGTTCACAAAGAATAAGGGGAAATATACCAACAATTTAGGAATGTAAAAATTTGTATAATCGTGGCATAGTAGTTCATTCCATTAATATCATCATTCAAGAGGTTTAGGTAGGAGGATCTGTGGCTCAGTCTGGGCTACAAAGCCTCAGTAAGAGTGACATCCTGACTAAAAAGAACAGCATTAATTATTTTAATCTTATATTATATTTTTCTTAACACATGAACATTTTTTAATTTATATGCTTTTGAACTTCTTCTGCCTAGGAATTTTACTATTGCATAATTAACTTTAAATATGTTTACCACCTAGAATTTTACTTCTTTAAATGCATTATACTCTTCAGAAACTAAATGCTGCAACAAATCTTATTGTTTTTAATTTAGTAAATAAATATTCTTATAATTCATATCAATTTGATTTTTCCTCCACTTCATTTTCTGTGGTTTTATTCTTACTTTGTTTATATGTAATGAGTAATTTCTGTTTATTTTTAGCATGAATTAATCCTCATGTCATGTAATATTGCTGCCTCATTTGTATTTTTCTGCTCTGTTCCTCTCTTTTCCCTTCTTCTTTCCTATTCTGTTATTCTACTTTCAAACCTTCATGCCCATGTTTCTATAACAGAATCATTCCTGATGGTATTTCTTCTTCCACTCTCCATCCTTTCTTTTGATTATATATATATATATATATATATATATATATATATATATATATATATGGAGAGAAAGAGAGCTCTATGTATATAGAGTATGTATTGCATCAAATATCATTTATCGAGACATTATGACTATGCATTCAGTTCTGTCTTTCAAGTTTTTAGTCTTAACCTCCATTTTGAGAAATCAAAATGTGAATTACATTGCATGAAGGTTATTTAAAGTATTATTACAAAAATAAGGTTATACTGAGTTAAGTGTGTTTACAAACATCTGATTTTGAAATATCAGCTTCCTACTAATACAATGCATTTATTCCAATTTAAACAATCCAGTTAGTGGTGATATGGTATAGCAGCACAAAGAAGTTCTGTAGTCAACCTCTCAATACTGTGACAAATATGCAACCAAAGCAGCTTTTGAAGGAAAAGGTTTATTTTGTCTAACAGACTTGAGGGGAAGCTCCATGGTAGCAGGGAAAATGATGGCATGAGAAGAAGCTTGACATCACCACCTGGCCAACATCTGGTACTCAATAGCAACAGGAGAGTGTGCCAAACACTGATAAAGGGAAGCTGCTATAACATCCATAAGCCCATCCTCAACAATATACCTCCAATGCAGTTCCAGTTCCCAAATTGCCATCATCTGGTGATCAAGCATTCAAAAGACATTAACTTTATGGGGGACACCTGACTCAAACCACCACAGGAAGTAATGAAGTAGATAATATAAATAATAGGTTTATTTATCTGATTTCTACATATTTAATGTTTTAATAAGTGTCAATATCTTAAATACTCAATATTGAATTTTTATATTTTACAATCTTGTTTCTTTACATTGATTTATCAATAATCATTCTGCATGCTATAAAATGTTATAACAAAAACTCATATTTTCATTTTTCTATGTCTGAATTGAATTTATGACGCAAGAAAACCTTCAACTTACAATTGAAATGTAATTTTAAAAATTGTGTAGTTAATTTTCAATAGCAAGTTATACTACCATTAGATTTTCCAGTTCTTGTTTACTCTGGCAATTTCAAGTCTTACAATTCTCATATGGTTTGGATGTAATATTGGCTTATTTTCCATCAATTTTTAAATGTGCCTTTGTTAATTCAGTCTTATTAGTGGTGATGCCACAATAGAAATATATTGATAAAAATTCGATAATATGAACATTAAATTATGGTCATTGGAGGTACAATAATACCTATGCTATTCTTTTTTTTTTATTTTTTAAAATTATTTTTAATTAATTATTTATTTTGTTTGTTTGTTTTTATTTATTTATTTTTTTTAATATATATTTATTGTCCATAATGTGTTACATTATTTAGTGGGCAAACCATGCGTTGTTATCCCGAATTCCCCAATTCCCCCCCTCCCCATCCCTGATCAGTTGTATATCCTCCTCTGTGGGCTGTCTGTATTAGTCCTTGTGGCAAGGAAGACCTATGCTATTCTTATCACTTATAAAACTTTAGGATTGAATATGACCTTTCAATCACTTATATATTAAAGAAATTATAGTATGTATAACAAAAGTAATTCAGCAAATTAAGAGAGCAAATACATCTAAAAAACTAGCAGCCTTTCCAATTAACAAACTAATGTAGTCCTCATATTTGCACAAATTTTAAAACTATTCAACATTTAGATAATTTTACTGTGAACTATTCTCAAATCAATGTAAAGCCAAGGAATGAATGTTGGATGAAAGTATACATTAATCAACTGGTAGATTCATTGATTAGAGCATGAAGGAGCTCAGTAGAGCTAATGCATTGAAAATAAGTTTGACCTTCAGGAAGAAGGATGGAACCACGTTTGCATATATGATACGATATCCTTACTAATTTTGTCATTACAAAAAAAAAGAAGGTAGTGATGAATGATGCCTCATTTGCTACCACCATAGCAAAGAAAAACATACAGGTGGGGCTGGAAAGATGGCTCAGCGGTTAAGGCACTTGCCTCCAGTGCTTAAAGTCCAGGGTTCAATTCCCCAGGACCCACATAAGCCAGACCCACAAGGTGGTGGCCCTGGTGCTCTCTCTCTCTCTCTCTCTCTCTCTCTCTCTCTCTCTCTCTCTCTCTCTCTCTCTCTCTCTCTCTCTCCCTCTCTTCTCACTTCCTCTCAAGTAAATCTTTTTTTTTTAAATAAAGGGTCAAAAACACTTCCATTACCTACTAAACAATTTCATTTTAATACTAAATTTTGAATTTAGTCTTTTTTAAAGTTTATTCATTATTTAGAATAATGAAATATAATACATATATAGTGATAAAATATGAAGAAAAAACTTACTTAAATAAAAAATATGCAACGATCAGCACTCAAGCGGGAAAGGTAGGAGGATCATTGTGAGTTCAAGGTCAGCCCGAGACAACACAGTAAATTCCAGCTCCACCTGAGCTAGAGCGAGACTCTATCTCCAAAAACCAAAACAGTATGAGTATTTTAAAATGTTTATCTTCTATGCATACAAAGTATAAATTTTACATATAGCTATCAAATTTTATTTTCACTTTCTCAAAGATTTTTAATCCTAATGACAATTTTCTTGAGACAAAAGCAAACCAGAGAAAAAATTTAGGAAACAATAATTTTGGTTGTAGCAGTCAGTGAAACAGTTGTTTGCCAGACTAGCTAAAACCTCACAATAAAACACCAAATACTTTTATATAAAAATTTGTCTGACTTTCAAATGACACAAATATGCTCAAATGTGCTTGGCAAGTTGATGGACAAGAAGATGATGGATAAAGTCTGAGTTCTGGAGAAATGGTTTAGTTGGTGTGATGGTTAGGTTTTGTTGTCAACTTGATCTGTTTTTATAATCTTGGGTGGGTCTCTGATGATGTTCACAGAAAGGTGGTTCGATACTATCAGCAGGGGCCAGGATGTAAGGAAGCCCAGGGAAGATGGAAATTAACATCCCTTCCTGGGAGGGCAGTGCAGTAAGGAAATTCCAGAGACTCAGGAAGCCAACAAGTCTGGGATAGGGTTGGTTGCAAGACCCTGGCCATAGGCTATATCAAGGGAAAAGAAATCACTCTCTCTCTACCCTGACTGTTTTGTGTATGTGGTGTTGGTGATGGCTTCTCTCTCTCTGTTTGGACCTGGAAAGGGGGCTAGCCTCTTTCACCATTATTGATCTGTAGCTTCAATAAATCTTTTTCTCCCATGACTGTTTTGAAAAAGTGCCATACAAACAGGACTTGACTGCAGATACTCAACACCCGTGTAAAAGCCCACCAGTAATGTCAGCACTGAGGAGAGGGCCAACCCATTTAGCATAACCAGTGATTCTAGATTCTACCTTCAGTGAGAAGCTCTGATTCAGAAAAATAAGATGGATTGAAACTGAAGAAGACAACCAAATGCACCTCAATAAGTAGTTGGAATTATAGATATTCCTTCCTTAGTAGTAGCAGTGGCACATTCACTCTAACAATTGTATCTATCAGAGATATTTGAATACTTGCAGCAGTATCTGTTCAACTTCTCTATAAATTATAAACAGCTCTAGAAAATACCTTTAATTTAAATATAATATTAATAGATATCCTACTGTATTGGCTTAATAAATTACCTCTCTCAGTAGCTGTAATTAGGCTAGAGATCACCATTAAGGTAGTTTTTTTTTTTTTTTCTGTGTAGCATCAGTTACACAGCAAAGTTTCAAGACTATGTGCAGATTAGCAATTTTTCTCCCCATGTCTTTGGCTCTCTGTCTCTTGCGCGCGCGCGCGCGCGCGCACACACACACGCACACACACACACACACACACACACACACACACACACATGTAAATCGACAGAACTGGAATTCTGCTTTGGAAGCATTTCCATCTCTAGCTTTTAATCCCCAAGTAGCCGCAAGGTTGGTACCTGTAAGGCTTTTAGAGATATGCTTTCCCTGCTTCATTTCAAATTCTTCAGAGAAGTCCTGAATCTGCTGACCTAAAGAATAAAATTAACTTTATTTCTTTTTTCTGAGAATGCTGGAGAAGTTATTAATAAAATATGAAATATTACAACAAGTATGGTCATTCATTAGATTTTCCAAATTAGTGCACAAAGGGTTATGTTTCATCATGGCATTTTCATAATTTGTTCCTGTTAGCTGCTCGCCACTGTACTCCCTGTCTCTTGCCCCATTCCTTCTGGTCTTTTTCCTCTCCCTGAATAATTCTCTTTCTGGTTTCTTGTCACATGTATTACATTAACTTCTCTTTTTTTTCTTCCCTTCCATCTCATAAGATCTCTTCTTCCCCTTTAATTTTTCCTTTCTAGCTTCCTGACATAAACACACACACACACACACACACACACACACACACACACACACTTACAAATTTTAATCAAGCTGCATAATAATTTATATTTCCATTTACTTTGTGGCTAAAGGTATTATTGTGTAATACATACTACACATTCATCTGCTGGTGTCAAGGCTGGACTTATGTCATTTCTGGACTGTATATAATACAGCAATAAAAAGGATGTTTTTGTGGTAGGTTAAGAGTTAATTGTGCATACTCACCGGTTGTATAGCTAAATCTTGTGATAATTTTTATCACTATATTTAGTTTTTAAAATTTTTATCACCATATTTAGTTTTTATGAAATTTTCCTAGTGATTTCCATAGTGGATGTAGCAGGGTGTATTCTCCATCTGTAAATTTTAAGAGCTTCTTTAATCCCTACACCTCAACAGTCTTTCCTATCTCTAGTTTACTAGATAATAGTTACCAGTTATGACTTGGGTGACATAAAATTTTATTTTACTTACTCTAGACCATGGGTGCTCACGTTTGTTGCTAGTTCATTACCCTGCTGTGTTGATATATTATGTTAAGATGAGTTATTGTGACACCTCTTGCCATGCTTTCCCTGCTTAGAAATGCTGTGGCAACATGAAATTCTTTGTGCCTCCATGTGAATTCTACAAGTTTTTATTTTATTTTATTTTTCTTTTCTTTTTTTATTTTCTGGATTTCTAAAGATGGTAATGGGAATTTTGGTGGAGAGTGCATTGAATTTGCAGGTTGCTTTTGGCATGGTAGTCACTCTTACATTATGAACTCTAGCAAACCATGAAGATGGAGATTTCCTTCTAGTGTCTTCTTCAATTCCTTGCTTCCATGCCTTCATTTCTTTCATTGTAAATGTCTTTCATAGTCTCTGTTAGTGTTTTCTTCATTCTTAATAGCTTTTTTTATTGTCCATAATGAGTTACATTGTTTAGTGGGCCAACCATGAGTTGTTATCCCCAATTCCCCGTTGCCCCCCTTCCCCATCCTCAGTCAGCTGGATATCCTCCTCCGTGGGCTGTCTGGATCAGTCTTTGTGGTAGGTGACCATGGATAGCCCAGTCTTCAGCCAGGTTCTCATGACCCAAGTGTGTTGTTACTGAGGGTTGCCCAATCTCTGATAATCTCCCCCACCACGGCTCTCACAATCTTTCCGCCCCCTCTTCCACTCAGTTCCCTGAGTCATGGTGGGTGAGTATTAAGGCTGCTTTAGTGTTGTGAGCTTAGGGGTTTTTGTGTCGAGATTCGTTGGTTACTGTCTCATTGGCTTATCCTGAGTAGATTGAATGGCTGTAGTTTTGTTTGCTTGTTTTTGTTTTGGTGAAACTGTTGTAGACGGGTTTATTTTCTCCCTACGATCTACTTTATTATGTTGATTATTCTCCTACATAAAGTGCATTTTTGTTTGTAATTTTATATTTTGCTACTTTGCTAATAGCGTTTATTTGATCTAGGATGTATTTTGATTAAAATATAGTCATTGAAATATCATATATATCTTCTGAAAATAAGGAAAAAAAATCACTATTGTTTTCCTATTTGTTTCATCTATTTCCCCAAGCTAATCATTTTAGCTAATTCTCTGAGTACAGTGTTGAATAATAGTAATAATAGAGGTAATCTTATCTTACTTAATATTTGAGAGAAATTTATTTTTATGTTAAACTAAGTTGGCTACAGGTTTGTCATATGTAGCTTTTGTTTTGTTATGTTTGTTTTATCTAGTTTTTTCAAAGCTTTTGTTATGTAGGAGCAATGATTGAACTTCGTCATATTTTATCCACATTTACTGAGATGGTCATTAAATTACTGTCCTTATGTCTATTCTACTTATATGTTGAATAATGTATAACATTTATTGATTAACATATGCAAACTCAACCTGGTATTCTTGGGATTATGTTAACTTTGGTATGATATATTATCTTGTTGTGTTCTTCAATTCAGTTTGAAAGCAATTTTTGAGACTATTATCTATGTTAATCAGAAAAAAAATATTGTTAATGTTAATGCTATTGTTATTTTTTTATGTACATATGGTTTTGGGTATGAGGGTTACTGGCTTAGTATAATGAGTTTTATAATGACTTTACTTTTATGTTTTGTGGAAGAAATTGAGGAGAATTTGTGTTAGCACTTCCTTCAAGATTTGGTGAAATTTTGAAGTCTACACGTCTGTAATTGATTTTTTTCTTGCAACACTAAATTACTGCTTCATTATCACTGACAGTAAGTATTTTTGATTGAATTTTAATAATCTCAGAAATTTTGGTTTGTTTTCTAACAAACACAGAACAATGAAATATTTATAAAATGCATTAACTGACAGAAACATGTAAATATGCAGCTTCATAATATTTTTGTAAAATTTAGTGCTGAATTGAAGTTTTCTTTTATTTAATGTATTCTATTAAAAATAACTGGATGCCTAACATAGTGAGCTTCTGTTTTTCATAACTACTGATGATCTGGAAGTATTGTGATAGCCACCTGATGTTCTAAGGCGACTCTCACTTTATCTTATAATGTCCAATGGTTCATTTGATATTCAGATTAGAAATGTAGTTGGGTTTTATCTATGGATTATTTCCAGTTATTGTTTTCATATCATGTGGTTATATTTCATTTGATACTAACATAAATAGGCAAAGGATCATGCTGTGTATTTCCCATGGAGACAGGAACAAAAGTCTAGTCACCTCAGATAGGACACTAATGAATGACACACACCATATATATAACCAAGGTCTAGTTCACTGTATCAGTGAGATACTTACAGGAGTATAGGTGACTGGTTATTTATAGGAGCATCAGTGACTCCAAGCAAGCCAGATGCATAAAAAAAGAGCTCTATGAGTTTAGAAATGTACAAAAGCTAGGTAAGTTTCCTTAGCTTCATGAGTGCTATCACACTCCTCCAGGAGGGAATGTTTCTTTAAGAGGAAGTCGCCACACACAAGGTCATCTGATTGGACGCTCAACCACATAAGAGAATCCTTGAGTCTAAAGTTGCTAACTAAGTATATACAGCAATTGGCAGAGGAAAATTTTTGTGACAAGGAAAACTGTATTTATAAAGGGAGAATAGTACAAAATAGGCTTATAATGTTTTCCTACACACAATCATTTGAGAAATTATTTGTGAAAAAGCAATATAAGAACCAGTCCTTCCCTTCACCTTTAAAAATATGCCTAGACTCTCCAACTAGGGGGAACTGGGAGAACTGCTTGGGTAGCTCAGTAAAGGAATACTTTTACAGTACTCAAGAAGTCTCTAATTATCTACAAGGTTATAAACATGCTTAGTGACAATATTATTTTCATTTATGAAAAGGTAAATCTACGCTGAAATGGAAATTAACTCATAAATCACCTGAAAAACTCTTACCTTCATTTATACATAAGCATAAATATATGTTATATATGTATAAATTCTTGGTTCTCCCTAGTTGGAGAGTATAGGCATATTTTTAAAGGTGAATAAAAGGAATAGTTCTCATATTTTTTCACAAATTATTTCACAAATGATTCTGTATAGGAAGACATTCTTAGCCCATTTCGTGCAATTCTCCCTTTACAAATACGGAGTTTTCCTTGTCACAATAGTTTTCCTCTGTCACATTGCTGTATATTCATGTTTTACATTACCTTCTGAGGACATCATATATTCCTGAACACTTGAGTAACAAATGATGACACTTGACAAGAATGCACTGCATGGATTTCCCTTTAGAAATGAACATGTATTTAACTGAGCAATCAGCAAGGGTCCTTTTGATTCTCACTGTGACTTTGAGTCTAGATTAAGCTATTTACAGGCACTGGACTCTAGGACAAATATTGAGCTTGGGGTGGTAAGTGGGGGGTCTCAATATCTAACTTCATAGATTCTGTGTGTGTTATTGTCGTAGTCAGCCACACGCCGCTGGGATGAATCTTCAAACCAGGCACAGTTTATGGGAGGAAAGGATTTATTTGTAGCTATAGATACAGGGGAAGTTATGTCATAGCAAAAGAGGCTACTCCCTCTTACAGGTCAAAGCAGAGAGAAAAACCCACCACCTATACCACACACTCACTAGCAAACCGGCAGGAGGGCTAGGAGAGAATTCTTTCACCTTTATATAGCACTAGGGTGGGGTCTTGCAATTCTATCACAGACTTCATGGTTTCTCGAGTCTCTGGAATTTCCTTCCTGCACTGCCCACTCAGGAAAGGATGTTTACTTCTAGCTCCTTTGAGCTTCCTAATATCCTGCCCCCTATTGCCTTCCTGTGAACATCCTCAGAGACCCACCCAACATTACTTGAAAGGTCAAGTTGACAACAAAACTTAACCATTACAGTTATTGGGAATATTTTCAGAAATGAACTGTAGCCAATTGAGACAGCTCTTATTTGTAAACTTAGCACTAAGGAGGTAGAGGCAGGAGGAACAGGAGTTCAAAGCTATCTCAGTTACATTGGGTGTTTGAGGCCAGCCACAGCTACATAAGACTCTGTCCAGGAACCAATTCCTTTCATTGGATATCATATTTGCTTCACAATTCGAAGTCTTTCTAAGTTTATCTTATTTCTACTAATATCAACTTCACATCTTCCCTCCAATAAAACTTTGACTCTCTAACTTCACATTCAGTAACTTATGAAGTGGAACAGCTGTAGAATGATTTTCAAAATGAAATACCAACTGGGGTTGGAGGAATGACTCTTCTTTACCTCCCTGGTAAAAAAGACTACAGCCCAGGTCATAAGTGGACATTGATAGACTCACAGTAATCTGAAACTCTATTGTTGAGGTATTTAGTGATTTTTAAGAATATCTCAGCATTGTTTAGTGAGACTTAGATAACTAGGAAAGTGCCTCCAAGGACAATATAACTGGCTGGAGTGATAATGAATAAATTAGAATGTCAAAGTGATGTGTCTATTGATAAGAAACAGTGCTTGTGCAGATAAAATTTGTATGCTAAACTTGGGTAATAGATTTATCAACTTTTAAGCAAGATATCAAGTGAGGAGATTTGTTATGCCATTGGCTAAAAATACCCACATGGATCCTTACAAAGGTTTTGACTGCCTGCTCTCATGTGTTCACAGAAACTAGTGATGTCGCCAGTCCATCCTAATTAAATGTTAGGAATCCCAGGTGTGGAATACATCGAAGATTGATTTTCGTTGAATGGCAGCAAAGTCCTTGAGTTGTCTACTCTCATTTCCTCTCCTGCATGTCACACAGGTCACATGGCTAAGCTGAAAACATTCATCGAGGTAATGGAAGACAGGGTGATAAACAAAGGTGAGAAGAATCAACATGTGTTATAAGTAACCAGAGGGATAGATGCTCATTGGATGAGATTTTGAAGGTGCTTGATCATTAGAAATGATCAGCTTATATTTTTTACAATTCTCTTTCAGGGTGTGAGGTTTAATACACTGACAAAGAACTCAGCTTGGAAAAGCAAATTAATACAGATATATGTACATGTTTCCTATCCATTGGTTTGTAAGAATCACAGAAAGCACATCAAGTTTACTGAGCTGAAACACAAAGGATTTCTGATCTCATTCATCCGATATATATGAAAGCAAAGATTAGCATTGGACTGAACACATTAGACCCAATGGAAATGTAGAGATATGGCATGTTTTTCAATAAAATAAATAATAAAAAGAATATAACATTTATGCATATAAAATTAGAATAAAAGAAGACATATAACAGTTCTAGAAATTATTATGGATGATAATAAAGTATTGATAAAATACAATATTTTATAAGAATATTCCTCTAGTAAGAAAAATTGACCTCTTTGAGGAGTGGTAGAGAGGGTTACCGATTGACTTGTTGACTGTTTTTATTTATGATTCATTTTTCTGAGATAGATTCTCATATATTCAGGCTTGTCTTAGACTAAATATGTAGTCAAAGACGACCTTGACTGGGATTGCATCACAATGCCTGGATTCCCAGGTTGAATTTTGGTCTTCCCAAATTCATAGGTTGACATAATATTCTTTTATACAGACATAATCAAGAGAAAATTAAGTCATGAGATTTGGTGCTTTTCCAATATTGCTAATACCCAGATGAAGGGGGTGAATTTTGAGACAGACTTGGACACTGGACATAACTGAGATAGCTTTGAACTCCTCAGTGGTTAGGATGATTTGTCTCTAAAAGGGAAGCTGAGACAGATATCCTTGGCATATCAGAGGGAGAGGCCAAAAGCTGATTCTTGCTTAACCACAGAGGAGGAAACAGCCTCACACCACCTTCATCTCACATATCCAGCTCCAAGTCTGTGAGGCAGTGAAGTTCTAGTATTGAAGGCATCACTTTGTAGTATTTTGTTATGAGAGCCCCTGGGAACTAATATAAGCAGTAACATTTCATGTAATTTAAATTCACATTTACTGTTTTCATCAGAATGGACTGCAAATGCCCATCTGTTCACAATGATCTGTAGTGAGCTTTTGTATTTCATCTTCCAAAATGCCTTTCACAAAGATGGGTACTGAGAAATTGATATCCTTCAAGTCAATGAGTCTGTGATTTTAACTGGATGTATTTAAAGCTTGAAATACACACATACAATTCTGTGAGATTCTTCTAATGATAATTTAATTGAATATTTAAATGCATTTTGAGAGCCTGGCATGGTGGTGTGCACCTCTAATCCCAGCATTTGGGAAGCAGAGGTAGGAGGATTGCCTTGAGTTCAAGGCCACGCTGAATTTACATAGTAAATTCCCAGTCAGTTTGTGCTAGCATGAGACCCTTAATTGAAAACTAAAAATGAATAATGAATAAATAAATAAATATTTTTAAATAATACATGTATTTTGAAATAGTGAAATTTTCTCTTTACTTGCATTCAAATCTGGAAAATGATCTTAGAACTATCTTTTGATAGTTTGAGCTCAGAAAACATTTTTCTAAAAGTTTTTGTGCTTTTCTCACTTTTTCGTGTTTTTCTCACTTTAAAAAAATTTAAACACTTAGTTAGACATTAAGGGAATTTAAACATTTTTTATCAAAATATAACTAACAAAATCGGTCCTTTCATATTAGTGTTTTTTTCTTCTTTCTTTGTAATTTTCAGTTGAATTCATCCTCATGAAGTGATCCAGTCTGTACTTTTCAAATGCTAATTGTTAAATTCTTGCAGTGTCAGTAACAGTGGGAGAGTGGCTCTCCTCTTTTATAAAAATTGAAATTTCATAAATCAAAAAAGGTGTAATAAAATTTGTCAGTTCTACTCTGTCAAATTATTTGATTATGCATAACCATTTGTAATTTCTAACAAAAAATAAAAAATAAATAATTTAGCAAATGTTAGGCAAGTCACAGTATAAGGTTCAACATTGCTTCCACTGTTTCAGGTACTTCTGCAAAATAACCTACTGTGACAAGTAAGTGAGGGAATAACCCCAAATTCTCAGATGCTTTTAAGATTTATCCAATGAATCCTTTCTCTGATCCACATCTTGTTGGGAAATTATTCCTCAGGTTTAATAAATTTGCATTTTCTAGTCATCCTTGAACATATTGTTACTTACAGTTATCCCTGAAGGCTATTTATAGAGATTCATTATTCAATCATTGCCAACTCAGCACAGAGTTCTAAAATAAACTCAGTAATGTTCAAAACATCTGTCAACCCATCAAATCCACCAAACATATTTGAAATCCTTCATGGTTTTGCGTTGACTGTACATAGTCATCCTGATGTTTCAAGTATATAAGTAGTCATTAAAAGTTCATTAACTTTGCATACATTTTTCAGGTCCTGCAAATATAATATACTGGGGTAAATAACCTTCCTGATTTTGCTAACAAATGTGCCACTTGGGATTTGACTTTTGCTCCATCATCAATTTGATTTTAAAAATTGCAAAAGACTTTTATTGTTAATAAATAGTGTTTTCAACTTTATCTTACTAAAGTATCTGTGCATTTTGAATATTCTGATAAGTACTTGCTAACATATGTCATTCTCTTTGTATCATTATATAATTACTAAAATGTTTTATCAAATAATCAGTTAGCAGATAATCTTTATTCTGTTGTGACCAAGAGCAAGTAAATTTCAAAATCATCTTGTCCATATAATCTTGACATGATGGATTACATAGGTAATGGACACATAAATGTATTTTTTCATAGTGTACACTATATTTGAATATTCCAGAGTTATAAATATATATCTGTAATTTCCAAAAGCCCAAGAGCAATAGGAAACAATATGAGCTGCAAATGTGATCTTAGAAACAGCTATTCAATCAGTTAACCAACACTATGAGGAGAAAATAGCCACCAACAGTATGTAAGCAAATGAGTTTGGCTTGTCTCTAATAAATTTTTTCTTATATATTTAGAAATTTAAATTTGATGTAATTTGCATGGTACTGAAGTAGTCTTTTATTTATCAAACATATTAAATATGTAAAAATTATTAGCTTGTGATTAATATAAAAATATGAAACATCCATCACAATTTTATAAATAACCAAGCAAGGAACATCAAATATGCAAGCATCTAAAATGAAAAACAAATATAAATGGTGTACTGGGGATGGAATGATGGCTCAATCACTAAAGAACCTGTCATGAGGCATCAAGACTGGAGTCTGGATCCTCAGTCCAATGTACATGTCAGGCAAGAGAGGCAGCTTGCCTGCAATCCTAGCTATTGGAAGGCACAGATCGAGTTCCCAAGGAAACAGGGATATTTAGACTAGCTGAACCTGTGAGCTCTGGGTTCAAGTGAGAGTACCTGCCTTGGCAATTAAAGTGGAGATTGCTCAAGAACATCTATGCCCTCCACAGGAACACACATACACACCCTCACACATGTGTGCCCTGACACATTACAGACATGCATATGCACACACATACCAAACACACCTCACTTTAAAAAAAAACTGACAGAAAGAAGAGAAGCAGCAGAAAATATCAAAGTAAAAGGCAGAAACAAAGAAACAAACAAAAATCATTTTATAATTCAAAGTTTGAGAAATGGAAGATAAAAGATGAATCAAAGAAATTTACCAAGAAAATAATAATTAAAATTCATGAGAGGTAATATTCTTAGTTTTCTAATTTGAGAAGACCTGATACATGTGTAGTGTGACAAGAAATATAAAATATATTATAAAATTCATAATATCAACTATAAAAAGGGGGCCTAATGCTTATAATGAGAAACAAGTCATTATAAAAATATGAATATATTTATATGTGAATGGTTATAACTTTTAGTGCCATCTGCCTTTGAAAGAGAAAAAGAAAAAGTATGAAATAAATAATTTATATTTCAGAGAAAAAAAAACTATTTCTAAACAGGTATTCTGCCAAGAACTTTACAATATGCAAAGCTTTTTAAGTTCTACCATGTGTGCCCCTTTAAACAGGACACCATGAAATGGTCTATAAAAAGGAGTAGATAAACTGATAAAACTATAGATAATATCAAGGAATGGAGAATGTAATATTCACATAAAAGGAACATTTCTGATAGTGAATAAGGAAATCTCTAATTGAATATGTAGAGGAATATACATACAATAATATGTAAAATATAAAATATAAAAACACATTATAGTAAGTCAAATATGAATTCCAACATTTGAGGGTCTCAACTTTCTCACACATAAGAAAAGCAATCTTAACATTGCAGGATAAATGTGAACAATATATATATATAGTTATGAAATATAAACATAATTATGACATAATTTAAAAAATTAAACAGTATTGTGCTTCACTAGATCATTTTCAAATAAAATGTGTTTACATATGTAATAGCACTCTTTGCCTCTTTTTTAAAAATATTTTATTCATTCATCCTCAAGCAGGGAGAGAGAGAGAGAGAGAGAGAGAGAGAGAGAGAGAGAGAGAGAGAGAGAGAGAGAGAGAGAACACCAGGGCCACTACCCTGTGGGTCTGGCTTATGTGGGTCCTGGGGAACTGAACCCTGGGCCTTAGGCACTGGAGGCAAGTGCCTCAACCACTGAGCCATCTCTCCAGCCCATCTTTACCTCTTTTGAAACATTTTATAGTCTACATTATCAAATAAAAGAAGAAAAATAACTGCTATATTATATTCTCCATTTGTGTGATAGGTTGATATCCTAACTTTATGTTTAGAATTTGGATATCATTGTTAGTTGTGTTTCTTTGAGATCACAGCTGGTTGGTTCTTATATTTTAATATAGAGTCTATTTTCATTACAGTCTTTCATTAGTTCCTATGGGCTATGCATTCTTCTTCCTCTCTCTATATTCTCTATATCTATTTTTTTTATGAATTTTCTACAGTGCTGACATTTTAGTCACTAATTGCCTTAATTGGTGTTTGTCCAGAAAATTCTCATTTGTCCATCACATTTGAAAGATAGCTTTGTAGGGTTTAGCATTCTTCGTTAGTTGATGGCTTTCATGATTTGAAATATATTCATTCACCTATGCTTTTCTGGCTTTCATTGTTGCTAATGAAAGACCTGAAGCTATTTTAATATCCTTGACTTTGTATATGATTTTCTTTATATGTAGCTTTCACATCTTGACTACAATGTGGAAAAGAGAGGTTTTACTTTGGCTATATATGATTGAGATTTTAACCTTTTGTACTTGGTTATCAAATTCTTTCTAAAGTTTGAGAAATTTTCTATATTTTAGATAAGTTATTAGCCTATTTTAAAAAAAAATCTCATCCCAGCTCCTTTTAATATCCCTCCTTCTCTTAGATTTTATCTCTTACATGTAGCCTAGACATTATTAGACATGCTATTGGTCATTTTCATATTTTCTTTTATATATATTTTCATGGTGCCTTTGATCATTGAAATGTTAGAAAAATAATGTAAACTGCTAAAATATTACAAAACTAGACCCCAAAAAGATATACACCTGAATTAGAAGGCATTGGTCCATTTTCTCCCAATGTGATGGTGGGATTCCTACCTTCCCTGGTATTGTCATTTGTCAGCTTCCAGAGGTGGAGGGAAAGACTTATGATCCTAGCAGATCAGCCTGTGGGCACTTTCAGATGAGCAAGGCTCCTGTGAGTATAAAGATCCTCCCATTTTTTTCATAGCAACTAATTCACAATATAAACATTCAAAAATATATGGTACAGAAATGCATGGAAATTGTACAGGCTGAGGTGGCTATATGGACCATCTCTTCAAATATACTTAGGCCCTTCTTCCAACATTGTGTTTTATCACAGGGCATGAATACTGAATTATTGGTGATTCTAGTATATACTGATATACTGTGGGGAAAAACTTACATCGTGTAACCCATGTATCCCTTGTTTTCAAAATATCTAATAATCCTTAAAATTTCTTAACATCTCAACAAATGCAATGCAGACAGTCTTGTGGAAAATAACTTTTTAATCTAATGAAAGAATTTTTTCTCTTTACATAGATTTGGTAAAAATGTAAACATAATACTCTATCTGTGTTAATATTTCAGGGCTGTCAGAAATTAGTTACCCTAATGTGAGTATAAACACTTGAATGAATAAACATTTAATCTATTATTTACAATTATGTTAGTTATCTACTATTATGGTCAAAATTACTCCAAAACAAGAACAAAAAAGTTCTACCGCTGTTCCCATGCTTCAGAAATCCTTATATGATGAACTAATAGATGGAAGGACTTGTTTCTTCTTCAGCCTTTTTTCATTGACCTCCCTCAGTGAGTTGACATGAGGACCTCCTTAAAGAACACACTTATTTACATTGGCACTTGTTTCAACAATATTCCTGAAAAAAGAAAGATGATTATGTTATAAAAAATTCAGTCACCCTTTTGTTAATTGTAAAAAAGACACATCCTTACTTTAAGTCTCTTTTATATACTTAAAGCCAGTTACTAGGCTGACCTCAGACACATGTAAGTGGTGATGACTACCTACCTCCATTGTGGAGGGAAAGCTGAAAGGTTCATAAAATCTGCATTTGTTCACAGATGAGCAAATTCTTACCTACTACTAACAGCCAGAAAATGGAGTTTTCAGTTATATAGGAATAAGGAACTAAATCCTTCTAACTGCTTTTGAAAGTTTAAAGGGAGATGTTGAGCTTTGTGTTAGAATGTCCCTCAGCCAGTTCCTTGATCACAGACCTATGAAACATTGAATAGAAAACCCAGTTAAGTATTAAGTCCTTCTTATCATTCTGTCTCATGAAAGTCATGAGATAATCAATGTTTTTTAAGCCATTCAAATTGTGTTAATTTGTTCCACACAGTACACACACCATAGAAGTCAATTTCTGTATCCCAGTTATAACTATTTTAAAATGATTCAGATGATTCTTAACTATTTCACTCAACCTTAAAACAGCATGATTTTTGAGGTGTTGGTATTTCATTTGTGTTTTAAAAATATTTTCAACCTTATTTTAAAATGTTTTATACCCTTTAGAGTAACAAATTAATCAATATTCTTAGCCATTGAGAGAATAAAAGCTTGAAATATATGTTAGTTGTTATCTTGATGATAATATTCCATAAATTATGTTTCTACTCTATTAATAGTGTTATTTGTACTTATCTATAGAGACATGCGACAATGATGTGAACGAATGGCAGTCTGAATTAGAAGAGACAGTGTAAGATATATTTTACACATGTTATAAGGTTTAATTTTTGATTAACAACTTTCTGTTATTATCTCTGTTGGATAGTAAATAAAATATTCTTGCTTTCTTTTAAGGCTTTTGTGATTTTTGGTCCTTTACTAATATTTGCATAAACTATTTTCCTTTGTTTATTATTTTTGCTTTGAACTAAATTCCTATCATACTTAGTTATAAAAATGCAAACAAAACAGACCTATATGTATACAGCTACACTGAAACAGAAAATTAAACCATAAATATTATATTGACTTATTTATAAATAAAATTGAAGTTTATATAAATGATCTTAACATCTCACAAGGGAGACTATTTAGCATGTTATTTAATAGTTTTTTTTGAGGGGTTGATATTTTTGAGAAAAGATCTACTATGTATTTTAGGATAGTCTCAAACTCAAAATCCCAGCTCACTGTGAGTGCTGAGATTACAGGGTCAGGCTACAACTAAAATATTTAGGTATTCTTCTCAGTTGTTTCTAAGAGCTTGGTACTTTTAATAGATTGAATATATGCTAATTGAAATAACCATAATATATATAGAAAAACATTGTATTCACTCGTGAGAAATATCTTTCCATTAAGTTAAAAAATAGTCACATAGTTGGAGGTCCAAAGATGTAACACTTGGTGACCTCTGTATACTCTATATCTTGAAAATGTATGCTTCAAAATAAATTATATATTCTAATTATTTAAAGGGAAAATTACCACCACAATGCTTAAGGAAATTAAAATAAATATTTATACCATGAATTTTGTTCCAGAATTCAGAAAGTTTATTTTTTGAATTGAGAAAAGGCAATAAATCAGAGAAAACATTTATAATACATTAAAATACATAAAACCTCTTTTTTTTGAGGGGGTGGTTTGAGGTAGGGTCTCACTGCAGCCCAGGGTAACCTGGAATTCCATCAATAGTAAGGATTTGATGAGGTACACAATATCAAGAGTCCATATCTAGTTATTCATATATCCTATCCAGTGAAGCATATGAAATTTGGTGTATCATTCAGTTAAGTTTACCTTAGTTTACTTTTATACAGACCTTTTTCCTGAAGCCATGTGAATGGACTGATGACTCCACCAAGGTCACTGTAAATTTGGTTCAGTGTTGTCAAAGGTCTGTCTTAAGGCTGAGACTTGCCTGTTGTTACCTCATTTTGAACATCTCTATCTACAGATTAGAACCAGTGAATTACTATCACAATCTATTATGATCATTCTCTTTCTCCAAAATGGTAACAAAAGACACAACCAGTGTCTTCAGCTACTACTGGCCTCATTGAGAGCAATACATGGAGCAGGCCTAAAGATAATTCATTAGTTTTCATCAACTTACACAGAAAGTTTCATGAAGGTCAGCAGAGGCAAGGAGCTCAATAAATACTTCTTACTATCCCTAGGAGGAGCAAGCCATTCTGTTTGTACAAATTTCATTCACAGGGAGAATAAAAATGAAAGCATGGTGCACTGAAATTCCTTCTATACTTTATTTAGTGCGTCTTTAAATTTAATTCACTAGCACTAGCTCAAAAAAGAAAACCAAGGTTAGGAAATTAGCCAGGACAAACTAAATTGCAGCAAAGAGGAGGGAAGGAGCTACTGGCAATAAATGAGAATCAGACTGCAACCCAACCTACTGGGTGTCTTCTCACCCTTCATTACCTTGAAGGCTACTGAGAAGAAACAATGCCCACTCACACCAGTCCTTCAATATCAAATGAGCCTGAGGGAAATCAGAGCAGGGATGATGAGTCTAGAAGCTCCAGGACACCTCCAGATAGGACTTCACTCATGCACCAGCACTAGTTAGGCCATACAGGATTGCAGGAGAACAAGGCATTCTATCCATCCCTCCCTCTCAGATCATCAAAACCTGCTGATCCCAACTTCTGACTGACACAGACAGACACAAGGCAAAGAGGGAATTGTTTTCACAGTGGATAACACAAACTGAATAGCCAACCAGTGACATGATGCAAGAGGCAATTTATCCCAACACAGCTGTAAAAACACAAAATTAAAGGAAAGCTAACACTTCTAAAATTATGAATCCCACAGTATTGACCTGTAGTGAGACTGAGTTAGATTAAATGCCAGAGAATTCAAAAGAATTATTATAATTGTGTTTTAAGAACTCAAAGGAATCAAAGAAGTAAACAAATTAATGAATGAATCCTGAGAACAAAGGTAAACAGCTAAACAAAGCAA
The DNA here is from genome assembly GCA_004024765.1 of Zapus hudsonius. Classification (NCBI taxonomy): domain Eukaryota; kingdom Metazoa; phylum Chordata; class Mammalia; order Rodentia; family Dipodidae; genus Zapus; species Zapus hudsonius. The sequence goes on along the minus strand of PVHP010008503.1, from coordinate 20,701 downwards.
TTCAAGATATGAGTAAAGAAATAGAAGTAAAAATCTTTAGTACTTGAAATGAAAAAGTCAGTAAATCAAAAACTCTATAGAAAGTTTTACCTATAAAATTGATCAAAGAGAAGATAAACTGTTCTTGCATGAGAAAACAAGGTGGAGGAATTGGTATATTCCAACAAGGAAAAAAAATCAACAGACCTTCAAAGAACACCAATGTTTCTCTAACTATTACTACCAAAGTCTGTTTATGAAACCAGTTTTACGCTGATACCAAATCCAGATACAAAAAAAATTCCACAGACCAAACTCTCTCATGCGTATAGATGGAAAAAAATCAACAAAACACTTGCAAATAATAAATGAACACACCCAAAAGATCATCATGCTTCCCAAATGGGTTTGATTTCAGAAAAGCAGGGATGGTTCAGAGTATACAGATGAACAAATGTAATATACCATCAAAATAGACTGAAGTTTAGAAATCACATGATCATCTCAATGAATAAAGAAAAAGCCAAAGTCTATTAACTTTTCTTGAAAAAATACTAAAGAAACCATGAATTAAAGGAACATATGTCAACAGAAATAAAGACTATACATGACAAACCTATAGCCACCATTATACTAAATGTGAAAAATTTAAAGTATTTCAACTAAAATAAGTAACAAGACAACGACATTCAATTTCTCCACTCTTATTCAAAAGTGTAATGAAAGTCTCAGCTACAATAAGACAACAGACAAGAGGGGTTCAATTAGAAAAGAAGGACATCAAATTATCTTTTTGTGCAGAAGACACAATTCTATGCTAAAAATCCTAAAGCCTCTACCGCAAGACTGTTACAGCTAAAAATACTTTCAGCAAAGCTTACACATAAAAATCAGTAGCCTTCTAATATTCAAGTAACATAAAATAAAGAAAATAATTGCATTCACACTTGCTTCAAACTTGATATATACATGTAGAAGAATGAAACTAATTCCTTTTCTGTTTCTAGTCTCTAAAATTCACTATGAATGGATCAAAGACCTGAAAATTTGAAATTGCTAGAAGAAACATTTCAACATACAAATATAGGCTAGGCCTTTTGGATAGGAACTCTTGTTACTCAAGAAATAAATATAAATTCAACCAATAATAAGAAAATCAACGTATGGGGCCTCCTGAAAATAAAAAAGAAGTTTCATAAAGTAACAGATACTATTAATTGAGAAAAGAGACAGCCAACAACAGAATGAGAGAAAAGTCTACCAGCTATAAAGCTTTCAGAGGATTAATCTTTGCTGTATAAAACTCTCAGATGATTAATATCAAGAATACACAAAGACTTTAAACACAAAATACTAGGAAATCAAACAACACAATCCATAATGAGCTATAAAATGAATAGGTAATTATCAAAAGAAAAATTACAAGTGGCCAATGTATAGGAAGAGTATTTAATACCAAATTTTAGATTTTCATTTGACAATATTTTATTAATAACACTAGTAAAACACTGGAAGAAAATGTTTCAATATGCTTCTTCGATGGCCATCAATTTTATTTTATTGAAATGTTTATTAGAGATTCACAGCTCTAGAATGATTTTCAGAACTTTAAGCTTAATTTAAATTATGTAAGTTAATTTATACATGTCAATGTCCTTATTATTTAGTAGTAAATGACCAAAAAGTAACTAGAAACTTTGATTTCTTAAACTATATGTTATCATTAAAAGATGTTTAATATGTTAAGGAATCTGTTAGTCCAGCATTACTTACCCAAGGACAATTATATTTATCTTTGTGTGCTTTGCTTTGGAGGAAACTTATTATAGTAAAACAAAGTGAGTGATTGAGAAGTAGTCTAAAAGAAAAGGGAGAACTAGGAAGTCAGCTTCATTCAAATATTTCATTACTCCTAGAAAAATTTAAAAAACTCCTTAAATCAAAGCTGCAATTAATGTTAAATGTTCCTGGATTTTAAGCTAAAATTTTTATTCACTGAATTTTCATAGAAGAAACAGAAACCATTATTCTTTTATACAGAAAGTGCAAATATATTTATGACATAAATAAATGAATAATACATTTGTGGTATAAGGGAAAACTTTAAATATTTTATTTATTTATTTATTTATTTATTTATTTATTCATTTATTTGCAAGCAGAGAGATACAGAAAGACAGAGGAAAGACACAGAGAGAGAGAGAGAGTGAGAGAAGATGAATATGCACATGTCTGTGCATCTAGCCACTGCAATGAACTCCAGATGCATATATGACTTTGCATCTGGCTTTCTATGGTCACTGGAAATCAAACCCAGGAAAATAGACTTTGCAGGCAAATACATTAACCATTGAGAAATTCCATCAGCCCAGAAACAAACTTTTGTATTAGACTCTGATAAAAAGAATTGTGTAAAGATGTTTGAAGAAGTGGATCAGTAGTAAACTGCCTGAGTTAAGATCCCCAGCACTCACATGTAATATTTGGTGGTGAGTACTTGTAATCTGAGCATTGGGAAGGTGGAGATAGGAGGATTCCCCAGACATACTAGTTAGCTTGTCTTGATAAATTTGTGAGCTTCAGATACAGGCAGATATCCTATCTCAAAAATAGAGATGAAGAACTAATGAGATGAGACTCAACATTGACCCCTGGCTTCTACATGCACTCAGAGATTGCATGTGCAACTGCACATAAATGTATGCCCACATAAATATGAGCACACACACACATACACATATATATTATAACACACACACATACAATCCACACATACACATACATATGAACACACACATATCACCCACACATAAACATATATATGAGCACACACACTTACCACCCACACATACACATGCATATGAACAGACACAAATACCACCCACACAAATAACATTCATCCTCACACACAATATATATATATATATATATATATATATATATATATATATATATATATATATGGGCTGGAAAGATGTCTCAGAAGTTAAGGTGTTTGCCCACAAAACCTAATATCCACATTTCAATTCCCCGATAACTCCATAAAGCCAGATTCATAAAGTGGTGCAAGCATCTTGGTTCGTTTGCAGTGGCTAGTGGCCATGGTATACCCATATTTTCTCTCTCTCTCTCTCTCTCTCTCTCTCTCTCTCTCTCTCTCTCTCTCTCAACTGAGGAAAGGTTTGTTTTGGTGCATGGTTTGAGGAGATACAATCCATCATAGCAGGAAGGCATGGTGATAGGAGTGTGAGGTGGCATGAGGTGGCCTGTCACATTGTATCTACAGCCAAGAAGCCAAGAGATAACTGTTCGTAAATCGTTTTAACATTACAATTGGATTGATCTACAACAACACCTCATTGGAATGTTCCATCACAATCACTGGGAAATATTGGTCAAAGAACATAAGAAAATGTAAATTTCAGTAAAACTAGAGAAATACATTCTGGAATTCTATTCCACAACACAGTGAGTCCAGTTCTTAATAATTTATTATATACTTGATTATTAAGAGAAGCAACAATAAATATTTCTTAAGCAGGGAATAAATTTGAGAGATGATGGATATATTAATGAGTTGAATAGAGGCAAAAAACCCCAAGGACAATAGACTGATTAATATTTACTCATATTGTAGGATTATTCCTGAATTTCAGTACAACTAAGTATTTTTAATTAAGCATAAGGTGAAGTTACCTTTGAAAATAAAATATGCTGGCTTCTGACTTTTATATTTATAATAGTTTGTGAAACTTAAAAATTAACCAGCTGCCAACAAGGTTCTCAGTTCTTGTGTGGATATCAAAGCTGCACTGAGGTGAGGCCCTCACTTAACTTGGTGACTAGATCTGTGCCTGGCAGTTGTCACTTTGGCTTCTTGTTGGAGTTCACCTGAATCTACTCTGACTTCATTCTACTCCAGGATGTCATGACTGTCACCAAGGATGAGATCGACACCCTTATTAAAGCAGGTGGTTTACATGTGGAATATTTTTGGCCTAGCTTGTTTGCAATGACCCCAGTGAATGTCGACATTAGGAGCCTCATCTGCAAGTTAGGGGCTGGTGGACCTGCTCCAGCAACTGGTGCTGCCCCAGCTGAGAAGAGAGTGGAAGCATAGAGAGAAGAAGCTAAGAAGTGTGAGGAGAACATGGGCTCTGGTCTTTCGGACAAACCTCTTTTGTAACATGCGTCGTAAAACAGCTGAACTACAAAATGAAGTCTGAAAAATTTACTTTATACTTTATTCATAATTTTCAAAATTTGATGTAGAGGATATTTATTATAATATAGGTATCTAAATCATATTTGAAACAAATGACAAGTATATGGCATGCATAATTCACATGCATCTGACATAAAAGTACATACGAGTACTGTTGGTATTGCTTAAGGAGGGCACAGAGGACAAAGGGTTAAGAGGGTGTTGAAGAATGAGGTCAGAAATCCCAGTGGCTAACCTGGTAGGCGTTTCCCTATCTCCACCCTCAACTCTGAGACTCCCAACACCCAAAAAAGCATGCCACATAGACCCAGGTTGGCACCCCAGCTGTGCCTAGAAGGTGGCAGTTCCTCTACCCCCACCATCTGACATGTCCCCAAGCTCATGTCCACATGCAAAGCAGGTATTCACAGGTTGCTGATTTCTGCCAATCCTCATTGCCCATTTCTTTCCCTCCCTCCTCCTCAATTTCTATTTAACCCACAATGCTGCTATAATAAAATGGGATTATTTCTAATGGGATTAATTGTCATGCTTTTTCCCGGGTCTATGCCCGTTATTCTCTCTGGAGAGATGAGCTGAACACACACAGAGCTATAAACACTTCCGAGGGCTCTCAGGCCCACGGACATGCCTCCATGGGTGCCCGTTTTCAGGTCCCCTGCCAATGCAGAAGCCATCTGAGATGAGGGGGGAGCATGCCAGCTCCCTCCCTCCCAGCAGGCCTTTCTGAGCCACAGACATGGAGCATGCCTGCGCCCTGGTGCCAGCCTCAGCAGTGCCCCAGCAGCTGCCCACAGAGCTGTGACATGGACTGGTCCACTCCCAGTGAGCCGGCCCAGCCTCCCTTGGCGCATTCCCAACTCCACTCTGCCTGCGCAGCCCAGGGGCCCCAGAAAGACTCCAAGACCAGTGGACCCGTTCCTTCTCTTTGCTTTTTTTTATTAAAACAACAAAATACCTCATGTAGAACTATATATTTTTTTCCATTTTTAAGCCCCAAATGAGCGATACCTAAAATATTTCTTTAAACTGTTGCATGTAAAAATGTGTGGGGTGTATAGGGTTGAGAGGAAGTGAGAGTTTTAGACGTGGTAGAAAGATAAACCAAATTAATAGCATGTGAATAAGCTATATGGGGACCTACAACATGAAAATCCAATTTAGAATATTTTAAAGGGTTTAATTGAAAGTTTTCTATATGGGTAGATAAAGCTGATTCTGGAAGCCATAGATTATTAACTGGAAAACCCGGTATCAGTGATTTTTTTTTTGTTCTTGTGGTTCAAGGAGATCACAAGGTCTTCTAAAGAAATATCATCGCTTTGTCATTTGTCTTTATTTCTCACTGAAACCAGATAGCCAATCCCCATTGCTAAAAACATCATGTGTTTCTGGTGTAAGATGTAGAAACTTAGCTGGAAACAATCTAGAAGATTCCTTCTGTTGGCTAGCCTTCTTTGCAACAGAAGTTGCAAGCTACTAAGAGAGAAAAACCAAGTCCTAACCAGCTATGGACTCTGTGTGCTTACAACCTACCTGCTAAGAAATATATGGCTCTTGGTACAATAGTGGTATGACTGTTATAGGAATAACCAACTTATTTTTCCTGGATTTGAGGCATGCTCTCTAAGAAGGAATTCATGCTTAATTACAGGAATCTGACCAAAAGAATGTACCTAGAGACCTAGGCCCTAAGGGGAAATTAAATTCTGTGTATGCTAATTGGACCACCAATCAAACTACCTTCTAAATAATTCTATTTGTTCTCATAGATTGGTTTTGACCTCAAATATAGAAGATTCTTTATGCAAAAGGTAGATGTAAATACAGTAAATGCTTACATATAAAGTTACCAAGAGGAAATTGCCAGTTGGTGCTTAGTCCTAAACATAACCTCCAAAGTTTAGGAAAATGCTTTCCATAATTCCCCTAGGCATCCAAGAATTACAATGCATCAACATGTTTACTCACTCTCTGCTCTGTTAAAAAAATCTATCATATAAAATATCAGTAAGACCTGAAGTTACTCCTGAAAGTAACAGTGATAAGAAAAAGAGAGAATTTATGTTTCTGTATTGCATAGTAAGTTAAAATATTAGAGAAATGGGACAGTGATATACCTATGAAGGGTCTTGGAGAAGAATATGGTGGTGTAAAAATGACTACCTATCCTAAGGGGAAAAATGGACATTGTTGTATTTCTATGCTAAAAGCAATTGGACAAACAAGGAAATATAAAGAATTATAAAGAGATAAAGCTAACATATGGCTTCAATATTGTATTCAAAGTGTGAATCCATTAGCACACACTGAATAATAATATAGTATGGATACCATGAAACAAGCAAAGCATACAAAACATTGAAAGGAAAAATAATGGAAACTGTGATTGTTCAAAAGACTGGTTCCAGAAAATTATGATAAGACATTGTATTGATTTTTTTCAGATACTTATGAGGATAACTAATTTTCTGAACATAAAGCAATTGGGTTTCACTGACAAAATTGTCATGGTTATCCCTACTCACAGTCTTATGGAAGAACCAGTCTGCAGTGCTGGAAGAGCAACATCTCTATTCTGTCATTATTTCCAAGAAAGATACTGACAAGAGATGCTACAATGCTGTTCTGGGCTGTAACTGTACTAAAGGAAGAATAATTGGTTGCATGTACCTCTGTGGCAGGCACATGAGAGGCTACACTGCTAAGAAGAACAAATTTTTGGATCCTTGATCTTTTAAAAGAGTCCATTGTTCACAGAAAACCTGAGTTTCCTGGGACATTTGATAAGTCGCATCAACATTTTTGTATCTGTGTTGTGTGCTCAGAAAAGGGGGGTTGGACTGAAGGATGACTGCTAGATTTTCCAGTTCCAGAGAACTCTTCTGTTCCTCTTCCCTTTGCATTCTCATCTACAATGTTTCTAATCAGAAATGGCTATACTTATCTTTAATCTCAGTACTCAGGAGGCAGAGGTAGGTAGATCAGTATGAGCTCCAGGCCAACTTGGAATTCCAGAGTGACTTCCAGGTCAGCCTGGGCTGGATTTAGACCCCACCTCAGCCTCCTCCCCTCCACAGTGATGCTCTGCTGTCTACTTTTCTTCCAGTGGGGCATCATGAGTTTCACTATGTGACCAGGGTTCCTGGGACTATGGTGACTAAAGTATCTTTGGAGCTTCTGCTATTTTGGTCTTCTTTCAATGTGACGTCTGGCATAACGCTTATGTAGGTGTCCAGAGACACTCTCTTACTGTGTAATTGAACCTTGGAAGGTTCATGGAATCCTTGCCCAATGCAATGCCTTCTATCTCAATACATGTCATCACTGAGTTCAAAAGTCATTTTCCTTATAGCTAATATCTTGTTAGTAATGAAACAAATAATTTTCATGGTTTAATGTGAATGTACTTTATGGTAATTAAGAATATATATTAAGTGGCCAAGGAGACAACTCACAGTTGGTAAAGTAATTGCCTTGTAAGCGTGATAATCTGAAAATGATCCTAAGAACTTCATAATTAAAGTTGGGCATAGTGGGGCATGCTTGTAATCCTGGTGCTAAGAGGTAGACAGAGGCAGATTACTGAAGCTTTCTGGTCAACCAGGCTGGACTACTTGGCAAATTCCAGTAAAGTAAGAGACCCTATATCAACCATCCCACACATACAAAACCAGATTGACAGCACCAGAGGAATGATATTTTAAATTGCTCTCTAGGGTACATATAAGCACCCATTAATGAACATATACATGTACACAAAAAGATAAAAACATGCATCATAATATTATATATGTACATTTGTTGTTCAGCTTTATTAATTTATTTTACATGTGTACCCTTGTGTATTATTTGTGTATATAATTACTCGTGCATATAATTACACATGCATGGGGGAGGAGAGTGCACATATGTGTACATGAATACAAAGGCCAGTGTTTGACCAAAAATTTCTTCCTTTAACTACTCTTCACCTTAAGCTTGAGATGGGAACATGCAGCTCACAAATTCAGCTAGACTATGTATCCTGTAGGGTACAGGAATTCTCTCATCTTTCTTCTCCAGGACTGGGATCACAGGTGCATTACTATATCATCCAGCTTCTCTGTGGTTATTGGGATCCAAACTCTGGTCCTCATGCTTGTGACACAAGCAATTTATCCATTGAGAAAACTCCATAGCTCCAGATATGTATATATCCCTTTCTATTACAATGTGTTCACTAGAAAACAAAATATAAACGTCTAATATAAAATATTTTATAAGTGAGAGGATGATTTAATTCACTATACAGGTTTATTTTAGTCTACAGATAAAGTACCTGTGTTTGTCTTGGAACTCATTAAACTCATTAAACTGATAGCATTACCAGTGAAATGTAATTTAACCTTTAATTAAATGATCATTATTATTAGAATTTAGCATTTTAATGAGACATCTAAAATGAATTAATTGCAATAAAAGAAATATCTATAATTTACTGCAGTGTATTATAGATTATAATTAGGAAATTATGCCAAATATTATATGTAATGAAAATTATGTTATTTAAATCTTAACCTGAAGTTAATATCTTAATATATAACATTATTATCATAAAATGAAGTAGCTACTATATCACACTGAAGATAACAACAATATATTAGTAACAACAGCCAGTAGCATTAGTTCTTGAAATATGCAGAAAACAATGAAAGATTAATGCACAGATCTTTTTAGAAGACATATAGTTAACATTGTTATTAATAATAAATTAAATATTTTCTTTAAATATACACACACATTCTTTCATATCTCATATTATTTAGTTTCTTTAAAATCACTTGGTCAAAACGCATGCTAAATTATAAAATGCTATAATTCATTTCCTAAGGCACTTCCACAGAACTAATGATTTTATGCGGTATTAAAGAAGAACCTTTTGTTAAATACTGAGCTATTCCTAATTTTTTAAAGAATTATTTGTATGAGTTAACAGCTACAAAAATCATAGTATTTACCACATTTATATTTTTCCATTATCAAAAATTATGCAATACATATATCTGAATGAATTACATGCATGTTCCATGAATTTATATGGGTTGTAACTTATTGAGTGATTTTAATTTCTAGCAGTATTAATGTGGATTTGGGTAACAAACACATTGCCAAAGCTTAGGTATTTATGTGCGATCTGGAGATCAAACCACAGCAGTCTTTAAACCCTGTTCAGGCCCTCATGCTTACATAGAATTTGCTCATACCCAGTGAGCCATCTCTCCAGGCCTCATTCTTACATTTTCTATAGAGACACTACATTATATGGTTAGCCTTGAACTAAATCTAAATACCCAGTGTGCAGTATTAAATAACCTCAAAAACCTAATTTAGTATCATACCTCCTCCAGCAAGGCTCCATCTCACAAAGACCCCAGCAAATGTGGATCAATTAGGAGACTTAATCACAAACACGGAGACAAAGAGGGACACTTTACATTCAAAATGTCACCTATGTGGATTCTAGAAATTTTATATTCCCTTCATAATTTCATACATCTCTTGAGTAATTCTATAACTATATATATATGATTTCATTTGCATTATTTTGTAATAAATTGAATCATATTTGATAAAAATACAAAGTGATTTGAAAGTTGGTTTTCATTACATCACTTGTGGGACTTGCACACTTCCTTCTGATGTACCTGGGTCTTGGAATCTTGTTAGTATACAAACAGATGCTTCACCAATATTGGTGGTTTGACTCAGATGTCCCATAATGGCATGTGTGTTCAGTGCCCTGTCTCTAGCTGGTGAGAATTTAGGAGGTGGAGCATTGCTGAAGGAAGTGTATCATTGTGGTTGGAACTTAAGGTTTATTAATCTCAGTTTGCCATTGTTAGCTGAGCTCACTCTCCTGCTTTCTGCCAGCAGCTGTTGCAAGGATTGATGTCCAGCCTCTTCTTAACCATTGTTTCTGTGTCATCATGAAGCTTCCCTCTCAAGACTGTAAGCCAAAATAAACCCTTTCCTTCTTCTGGCTGCTTCTGTTCAACTGTTTTGTCCCAGCAACTTGAAGTACCTATAACAGCAGTGAGCAAGTTTCTGCTTTCCAGAATAGAAAATCAAATGTGAATTCTGGGAACATATTGGATGATATAACTTCAACTGATTTCCTGAAATATCTGTGGTCAACTTCATAGAAGTACTGGTTTTTGCAAGGTATAAATAGAAATCGCTCACATGTTGATTTCATTCTGATCATGGATGGCTTTGTTAAAAGATCAAGGTTTGTTCATTTTGAATAGAGCCTTCTCTAATATTATAGGAATCATTGCAGCAGCACTTTATATTGTCCTAGAGTGCTTTGACTTTTCCTCGCCTCTATAATTATGCTGTCTTTCAGAAGTCTTGTTAAAGACTCCTGCATTCTGAAAGCCATTAGAGCCACCTGAATTCACAACAATGAAGACTACAGACAAATGGCACTTTATCGTTAAATTTCATTATCTCAAGGATCATTGAGACTATCACTGAATAACTTGAAAGATTAATTCTTTAAGTGAACAATATTTCTGTATGAATGACAGAGACATACATAACTCTGATGCTAAAAGGAAATACTAGCCTAATTCATTTAATGCATAGAAAAAAATTCATGCTCCCTGGACCTTAGTACAATAAATATTCTCATTTATTTATTTAATTCAGAGAGAGAGAGAGAGAGAGAGAGAGAGAGAAAGAGAGAGAGAGAGAAAATGGGTAATCCACTGCAAATGAACTCCAGACTCATGAGCCCCGTTGTGCATCTGGCTTTTTACATGGATACTGGGGAATCAATTCTAGGTCCTTAAGCTTTGTAGGCAAGTGCCTTAACCACTGAGTCATATCTCCAGTCTAACTTTTTATTCTTCTAAATCTTGAAGCTTTTTCCTAGCTCATGTATATCTTCTTTGAGTGTATGTTAGGTAAGTTACTAATTGATCCAATTTTTTATAGGTAGTTTAGGCTCTGCTCCAGTCCAGAACCTCCACACATATGGTCCATAGGATGTGCATTTTAGAGTTGTTGAGCAGCAGAGAGAAAAGAAAAAACATCAAAGAATCTATAAACAGTTATAGGAGAATTGACAAGTCCAAATAGGAATATTCTTAGTACCTAACAAAAGAGTTCATTCAGTCTCTGTCATGCAATAATTAGGGATAATTTAAATTGAAAATCCACACTCTAAATTAACTACTCAGTGCGTGCTTTAGTCTTACCCTTGATTAACAATAAGAATGTTTTATCTTCTCTGTTACTTTGCTAATGTTTTGATTAGTGACTTTCAAGTTCTGTGCTTTTAACAAATTGAACTTGTAGAAGCATTTCATCCGAATTGTTATTGCACTTTCTGGTAATTAACAATGAAAGAGAGCCTTAAGTCAATTATTGACATAGTGATGCTATTTGGAACATCAGAAAAAGAAAGTAGCTCATAATGTTAATAATCTGAATATTTTATGAGGAATCAGTTTTTACTAAGTTGCTTTAAGATTTAATTCATACTGATTTTAACACCATTTATATAGAATAAAGTATGTACTTTCCATCAAATTGAAATTAACCTGAACACATTACAAGATAACACTTTTTCAGAGTGATTGATTAATAAAATTCCTAAAAAGAAACATATAGCTAAAATGACAAAAAAAATTACAAAAATATATTTTAATTCAAAAAGTAAATGTAGTTGTAGCCATTATCATTGTTTTAGAAATGATAAAGATTTCAAAAAGGGCAAGATACCAATGAAACATATTGAAAGGAATAACTTTAAAAATACAAATTAAATGGAGTATCATTCTAAAAGGAAAAACTACTATTTTCCTTTAGTTTCACTCATTGTAGCTTTTCTTCCTTCCTGAATATGTTTATTCATTTAATTACTTAATTAGTACTTTTCTAGTAATAACAAAATGTAATCATGTAGTTTAAGTGCTCCTGTATTTATTTACGCATGTTGTAAGATACTTGATTTAACAAGTAACTGTATCATGAAGCCAGATTTACAAGTCATCATTGCACAAAATCAAATACTCATTTTGTTTTAATTCTCATTATTCTTTTGAAATTTATAACATGTACATTTTCTTCAAATATCCTAGATGACAACATTACTTTTTTTATTCATTGTTGGGAATTACAAATTATTGTTGCTTGCTTACATAAAAAAATGAGCCAGTGATCACAGCAGCCAGTTAAGTGTTGTTAAAAAGAACATTTATGCAAATGACATTTATGAGAGTTTATTTTAACAAAGAAGCACTCATGAATTAAACCTTTAAGGTTCAACAAACTCCACATGGGGACAAGGAGCCACTTTCTGCCTCCCCAGGGCTGGACAAAACCATCATTATATCTCAACACAGCATCTGTGATGAGCCACAAAGACTCTCAGAGGAGGTCTTATTAACATTCCCTCCTGGAGGAAGGGGGAATCTTATGAGATGCCTAAGGCTTGCAGGACTGTCAGGCATCTCTTGATGTCATTCTTGTCCTTAAGATTTCTACCACCACTATATATTAGAGGCAAACAAATAACTGTTCTAGCTTTGCACACAAGTTACCTAGGAGACTTGCTGTGTGTGGTATAGCTGCCCATATCACCCATGGTCCTGTAGATAACTCCGAAACTCAGAAAATATCATTTAAGCACTAGTTTTATTGATTAATCCACTGATGAGTTCGTAGCCTAATAGGCCATAAGGAGGAAGTGCTTAGGTAGAGAAAATAGGTTCATGGAAGCCTAACTTTGCAAGGTTCATCACATCTCAGAGGTTTTATAGAAAGTATTTTATTTATTTATATATTTATTTGCAAGCAGAGAGAGAAAGAGAGATGAGAGACAGACACAGAGAGTGGAAGTGCAAGGGCTTCTAGCCACTGCAAATGAACTCCAGATGTATGCCCCACTTTGTGCATCAAGCTGTAAGTGGGTACTGGGGAACTGAACCCAGATCGTTATACTTTTTAGGTAAGTACCTTAACCACTGAACCATCTCTCTAGCCCTGTGTTCCAGATATTTTAGCTTTCTATCCTTACATCATGGATTCCATGAGATGAGCCGATTCCCCCACCTCATGCTCCCAGCACAATGTGGGCAATGGAGATAAATGGCTGAGGAGTGAAACCTTGGAAGCTAAATCAAAATAAAACCTCACTTTCATTGTTTTCTAGGCATTTTGTCAGCAAACAGCTCATATGTATAAATGAGTGAGTGGAGAAATAATTTAAAAAATGTTGGTCTTGGCAAATGTAATGAAAAGTCAACATAATGAGCCACTGGATTTTGCAAATAATTTCCTTTATGTTACCATGGAAATTGGTGTAACTATAAGCAGAGTTATGTACAAATATAAATATCTCATTGCAAGAAAAGAATACATAATTTATATTTTACTTTAACAATGGGTTACCTTGACCCTATTGCAGAAGACACCACAGTCTGTGATTACAGGGCATTGGGATACTATTCTAGAAATGAAAGAGAAACTAGCTTGATCCCTGCCAGCTATCATCGAGCTGGAAAGCCCTATGGGGTCTGCTGAGGACAATGGTCACTGACAGCAAGAATAAGCAGGGGACCAGGCAGACTATGAAATCAACCTGTCAGACAAGAAGTACACACTTATGCAGTAGTGCCACACAGCTCTGCGGGTAACCATCTGCTCTCTCATTGGAGAACACAAGGTCCACTCAGTGGGAGAGAACTCATATCTGGCACTGTAAACCAAATCAGAATCCCATTGATAGGAAAGTCTTAGACCTCAGAGAGAAGCCCCCACTGCTCTCTGAAGAGGAAGAGTAGGCTTGCACACCGAAAGTCTCTCAAATAATGATGCATACTTCTTTAGCCCAAACTTCTCTCAATCTTGTTTGAAGTATTGCTATATTTTACAGATGGCAGTGAAAACAGAATAGAAGCAGGATCCATTGGTAAGACAAGAAGATAGTCATGTGCCCACGATGAGATGTCCACCTCTACCATATCTGCCAGGGCTCAGGAGAAACTTCAGAAGAAGCAGTGGCATGAATGCTGCTCTTACTGCTATGCCAGACTGACAGCCAGATCCAAGGCAAAGGTGATGGCCAAGGTCATGGATCAAAACCCATCAAAGCAGAAATTCAGAGGCTACAGACAACTCAACACTAAATCATACTGCCAACTGCCCTGTCAGGGCTCAGGGAACACTGTGGAAGAGTGGGTGGGAAGGCTGTAAGAGCCACAGAGTGAGTAGGAATACCCTGAGGCATGGTCCTGCTATGCCAGAGCAACTGATTGAGGACTTCATGACCAGACAGTGAATGTCCTAACCCCACTGAGGAGGGCCCCCAGGATAGTGGGAGCAAGGGCGAGGAGGTAAAAGAGTATAACCTGTTATAACACACACACACACACACACACACACACACACACACACAATAAAGCATATAAAAATGGCTTACTTTGAGAATGTTATAATACATTGAGTTAAAGGCCATGCTCTTAATATTTCGTAAACCTGTTGCTTAATGGTTGCAATTTTAATATAATCCTTAAGATCTGGATTTTTCCATTTAAATTATCAAGTGTCAACAAAAATTAATAGAAATTAAATATTTTTGATGTTTTGAAATTCACATTTTATCATCTATATTTATTTTGTGAGTGTATGTGTGGTGTACATTCATGTATTTATGTATGTTCACATATGTTTGTATACACATGTGAACGCAGGTGTTCACATGTGTGTGGAAGCCAGAGATTGATGTTGAGAGTCTTTCTCAAAGGCTCTCCACCTGAATTTTTCAGACAGGGTCTTTCCCTGATTCTGGATCTCTCCAGTTAGCTGACTCCAGCTATCCATAAATCCCTGGGTATCCTCCTATCTCTGTCTGACCAGCAATGGATTTACAGGCACTCATCACCATGCCCAGATTTTATGTTTGTGGTAGATATTCAAATTTAGTCCTTGTGATCATCAGGCAAGTATTTGAGGATGTACTCATCTCTCCAGCCCTTGATCACATCTAATATTGAAACTAAATGGTTTTGTAGGGAAGTAGATTAGTTAGTTAACTCTGGAGAATCTTTCTCTATTAAATTCATAAATCAAAACATCTAATTACACCACATAAATATATGAAATTGTTATTTATGAATTGATATAAGACAAACCAAAACACAATGTAAAATAAAATGCTAACCATAATATAAAAAACATAAAAGTGAATCTGAATCATTTGAACTCCATGGTGTAAGCAAAATAATGAAAAAATTTAAAGACAAAGATGAAATATGTTTTATTATGCATTAGTTCAGTGAACTGATGAAATAAAGTACATCAAAATAATAATTCTGGGATTGGAGTGATGGCTCAGTAGGTAAAATACTTGTCACATGAAAAAGAGAACCTAAGTTAGTATCTCCAGTGCCAGTGTAAAAGCAGGTTTTGGTGACATGATAAAATCCTATTGCCTAGTAGGCAGAGACAGGCAGATCCCTAGAGAAAAAGCTCTGTAGCCACACTAATCAAATTGGTGCACTCGTTGTTCAGTAAGAGTTTGTCTCAAAAATAAAGTGTACAGTGATTGAGGAAGGCACTCAGTGTTGAACTCTATTCCTTAGGCATGCATTACCCAACACACACACATACACTCATGAATGCATAACACAACCCACATGCACATACAAAACTTCAATTAAATGATTATTTTTATTTGAAAAAGACATGTTTGTGAGATTTATGAAATATTTTCATGGCTATTACCAAAATATCCATTTTTAACCTAAGTCTATTTTTATAAGTCTCAATATTTAGAGTAATAATGCAACTTTCTCAAACGGTTTTTATTATGACATTTTATGACCTAAATAATTACTATGTTAAGATGAAATAAAAGTTTTAACATCAGCACATAATTAAATATAATTTTATTCTGTTTCTTCTATTAAAGATAAGCATTTCTGTTATTCTCAGGGAGAACTGCAATCCTGTAAATATAGTCAGTGAGGCTAGAGTCAGTGGAAAAATGCAAACTGTGTTTAATTTATACATACCTGACACATTTCAACTATTGTTAATTATTTCTCACTAATAAATCCCATGACAGACAGTGCTACATTCATTAAATTAAGAAACTCATAGCATAAGTTATAGTTATTTGTTAAGTCCAATGTGTATAGGATTCCTACATATTAAACTGAAATTGTCACAAGTTGTCTCTGTTTTTATGTTTGATTAGCTTATTTTTATATTAGTTTTATAACAAGAATATTTTAAAATCAACATAGGACATAAGTTCTGAAGACATGATGGAATGTATAATATTGATATATTAACAATATAACATAATTATTCATATATGGAAGTAAATTAAACTCAAAAATATACTTATAAACCTTACAACTAAACAGAAACATATGCTATATGAATGTTCTTTACTTATGTCCTTATAATAGTGGGTATAGAAAATAATGAGCAAAACATGACCAATACTCATTGGTATTTTGACTTCTAAGGGTCATATTGAAATTTAAACAATATACTTAAAATTTGGAATGCTAATAAGTATTAAGCCATTTTATGAATTAGTTTTAAAGAACTGTTTTTTTGATGTCAAAATGTACTATATTTCAATTAGGCAATGAAATGGTTACTGTTACCATAAAAAGATTCTATTTTGATTGCAAACAAAAAAATAATATGGTGAAAAAACTTAACAGTAATGTCATAATGTCCAAAACAGTGATTTGGAGTTTATGTGGTTAGCAGTGAATTGGTTAAAATTATTTTTTAATTTAAATTTTTATTATGCATAATTAGATACACTTAATCAGGGAATAATGTGTTGATGTCTCCAATTCCCTTATTTCCCTCTTCCCCATCCCCATCTGTTGGATTTCCTCCTCTGTAGGCTGTCTGAGTCAGTCCATGGGGTAGGGAGTTGTGAATAGCCTAGGAATCAACCTGTTCCACCCCACATCTCTTGCCAGGAAGACAGCTATTGGCCTGTGGCTCATTGGTAGGGTTGGAAGAGCCATTGCTTTCTCTGAGCCTTCTGAAAAATACAAAAAGAATCTCCATCAGAGAGTGAGATCATTATAGGTTAATTGAGATACACTTTCTTTAGTCAGCTAGATTCTATATTTGGTAGCTTTCTGTAAATCACTTGTAAAGTGAATTTCTCTTTGGGGTCCCAAGATTTTGGTTCCTTGTGTAATTTACCCTGAAATCCCAGTTCCAGTCAAGGACTCCCCTTCACTGAGTGGATATCTTGGCCAAATTAACAGCTGTTAATTGCCTCCCCCAGGCTTTGGCACCTCCATTGCACAAGTGCTCCTTTCATGGTTCGCTGTTCTCTCCCAGTAGGCAGTGTGGTCAGCCTACACATGGCAGACTGAGTTTCATGTCAGTTGTCTCTGTTTACTCCAGCTGTTGTTCACCAGTTTCCCCTGGCAGTTTATGCAGTGCCTTCCAGCTCTGTACTAACTACCATCTGGGGACTGGTTACCATTATGGACCTCATAGGGTCTCTCCGTGCTGATAGATGGTTTTCTGTGGTTCTTCAGCAACAGGATCTTGACTCAGGCCTGGGGTGGTTAATCAAGAGCTTTGACAGAATCCTGACGTGTATTGGGGACCTCATGGGTCACTTTGGTCAACAGCTCAGTGAAGGAAGGATCCTGTGCCTGGGACCAGGAGCTGCCAGACTGATCAGTTTTTCACAGACCTATACACTCTCCCCTTCCCTTCTCGGCCCTGCTTGCCAGATGGTGCCCACTCCTTGCTCATTAGGGTACATTATGCATGTAAGGATTTTATAATTTTGAACCAGTTTTGGTTCAATTTCATGTGTAAGACATCCCCCCCACACTTCTTATTCCTCTCTCCCAAACTCTCACTTCTGGCTGATTAAGCAACTTATGGAACGAAAGGGTTTGTTTCTGACGTACAGTTTTAAGAGAAAGTTTCATCATGGCAAAGAAAGGATGAAAATAGCTGATCGCTTGAAATAACCAGCATAGAGAAGGAGAATGACATTCTAAGCACAGACAACTAGGGCTGAACTGTAACACCCTGAAGCCTTCACTGATACACCTCCACCAGCAAGGCTTCACCTACTAAAGGCTCCACCAGCTGGTGATTAAGTATGAGGTTTAATCAAAAACACATAAAGCTTGAGAATACATTTAGATTCAAAGTGCCACACTCCTCCAATACCCTCCATAGACTCATGGTCAACTAATGATGCAAGTTACATTGAGTCCATCTTTAAAAGTTCGCACAGTTGTCTTTTCCTATCACTGTCTAGCCTTACTGGCTCCTGTGAAACCTCTTGTGCCTCTTCACCCTCTATTTATGACAACTTAGTGATTCTAAAACCATTGCCAGGTGGACAATTCTGCCTTTTTTTAATACAGAGAGGATGAATAGCAACTTTGAAGAGCAGGAAACTCCTTCAGCATTCTTACTGCAAGCCCCCTTCCTTTTAAAAAACAGCATGCCTATGTAGAGCAAATGGCCCCTCCTCTAAGCTAGGACTTTATGAAACAATTGAATCTTAACCACAGGCTCTCTCTGGAACCCAATACCTATTCTTGTTTCCTCTTGTGCCAAACTCACATTTTTTCACATTCTTTTTCTCTTTACCTTCCTCACCAAACACATACATCCAACTTCTACATACAACTTTGCCCAAATTCTTAGGACACAGGCAGAACATAGCTATCCTCCTTGCTAGAATAGCTCAGGAACTTCCACTAGCCCAGCTTGTGACAGAAATCACACAAACCTAGAATCTGTAGTCCACACTATTGGCATGTTTGTTTGTTTTTCAAAGTCTCATGAAAATATCTCACTAGGCTCTGATTTTTAGTATTGCAAAGCTTCTTCTTACAGTTACCTTCTCAATGCTGGGACAAAACACCTAACCTAAAGTAGCATGTGGAAATGCTTTATTTTTGGTATATGATCTTGAGGGAAAACTTCATAATGGGGGCAGGAACATGTCAAGAACAGACAGCAGGACATCTCATTTTGTCAAATCATCTGAGTGGATGTAGTCAAAGGTAGAAAGTTCTGAGAACCCAATGGGCTTGGATAAATAAACTTCATGATCTGACCCCCCCCCCAGAGTGACATAGCTCTTTCACCAAGGGTACACCTCCCAAAGGCTACACAGGCTAAGGATTGAGTATGAGTCTTAATCAAAACACATGTGGGTATGGGGAACTTTTCTCATTCAAACCACCACACTTCTCCAATCCAAAGTTCCAGATCCTTGCATATTTTTCCACAAACCCATTTTCCATTACATTTTAATATCAATGTATCCATAGAGTGGATATCAACAAAGGTAGAGTTTTACTTGTTAGAAATTCAGAGGAAAACTTAAATCACATATTTGATTTAATATTACTATCCATAATATTTTATACTTTAAAAAGATATCTCACTGTCTCTTTCTCTCCCCCCGCCCTCCCTTTCACTTGCTCTACTCAAACTTCCAATTTTTATGATTGTTATTTTTGTATTTCTGCATTCACCACTTAGCTTTGTTATTGGATACAATATAGACACATTTTATTTATTAGTTTTGCATAAGTGTGACTGAAATACTTGAAAGCTATAATTTAAGTAAGAAAAGGATGATTTTGATTCAGTTTTAAGAGGCCATCATGGTAAGGAAGCCATGTGGGTAGGAAGGGCTCATTATCTGGTTGAGGAAGCTTGTACTTCACATGATTGGAAGAAAACAGCTGAGAGCAAACTTGAAATTCTCATCCCTAGTGTCCTTTTCTCTGCCAGTCACTATCGTCTAAGACTCCCCACAGCCTTCAAAATAGCACCAAAACCAGAGAACTGAGCACTAAAATGTTAGTCCTTGGAGGAAATTTCAGATCCAAGTCATAATACCTCTTAACTTTTTGTCCATTTTGTCTTACTCTTTAATATAATTAGGTCTAGGCCAGACTAATATAGGAATGATTCCTTATACTGGTTCCTGTAAACTACCATCTGCAATGACACATTGTGACAATCTGAGTGGTGGAATCTATCACTATAGACTTCTGTAAGTATGGGACATGGTTATGCATAAGACTTTAGTATTTCTGTAATCAACTACATGTTAGACTTTCTTCTCATCCCTGAGTTAATGGGTATGCAGTTTCATGTACAAATAGCTAAGAATCTCTAAGATTTTTCCGGGGAATCCTTTGCTCTTTCTTCATTCTAGGGTATTTTTCATTGAGGCTTTTCCAGAGTTGTGTAAACAAGCATACTACCAACATCAGTTAATGAACATGCTTTCATGGCAGGAAGCTAAGTTCAGTGGATTCATTCACTTCTTTCTCCTTAAAATTTTGCCTGGTTTCCAGATTTCTATAGTCCTTCAATTTTTACTCCACCAATGTAGTCCACACTGAAGTTACTTCAGTTTTCTGTAAATCTAACATCTATTAATTTACTTTTGTCAGAGAGAGAAGC
>PVHP010008502.1:0-53100 GCA_004024765.1 Zapus hudsonius | reverse complement strand
CCTGCTGTCAGGTGGTAGGGTTATATGGGCCACAGCTCACTTGCTATATCCTGAAAAATACAAGCACAATCTCCATCGGAGAGTGAGAACAGTGTAGGTTAACAAATATACAGCATTCTGGATTACCTAGTTTCTATTTTTAGTAGCCTCCCTGTCAGATGTTCGCATAGTGCATCTTTCCTTGGAAGCCCAAGAGTATCTTTTGACTAAATATTATAAACTTCTCCCTCTTTGATAGTATCATTATAATATATGACTAGTCTTTGTGCATCATAAGCTTGATCTTTAGAAAGGGTGTGGGAAGGGTGGAGTATATGCTTTAATTAGCATCCTCAAAATGTAGAAATCAATATAGTAACAAACAATATTCAGATATTGCTGTTTGTATAAATAAGAAGGTAAACATATACACTACAAGACTAAAATACATACACTACAAATAGACTACATGATTCATAAAATCTTCTGTTTAAACTTATATAAATGGAAATTTTTCTGCTCTTGACTATCATTTTTCGTGGCCTCATTGAGCCTATTTTAGTACATTTATATAATATTTTTTTCAGATTTTATTTATAGATTCTTGGATATTTTCATATAAGAGATATAATATATAATTTTAGTTTCCTGGTGTTTGGTAAGAAAGTCAGATATCAGTCATTGCTGTGTGAATTGATAGCTTAATAGAAATGTGTTTCTATCCCTAGAGGAAAAGTAGCAGAAAGATTTAATTAAACATGTAAAAATATGGTCACTTAGTTGACTTCTAATTTTTCTTCAGAAGAATAAGTTTGAAGTTGTATGCAAACTATAATTTTTCTTTTGATGTGATGGAGTTTTTACAGAAAGTACAAAAAACAATACTGTAAAATTACTTATGTGAGGAGAGGATGCCACTTATGATACTTAGAAGCCAAAAATAATACACACATCACACACATGTGCGTGCGTGCACACACACACACACACACTTTATCAAATTTTATTTCCATACTTTATGTTTAGGCAATAGTAGTATTCTAAGCACCTGCTATTTTTTCCTTCTCATTCTTATTCTATAAATATCATTTCATTTTTATGCCATACACTTGCTCAAACTTGAAATATGAAAATAGTAGAAAGTTTTTCCTTTGCATGAATGTGTGTGCAGTGTGAGCACATGTATGTATGCATGTTTGTATGTCTGTGTTTGTATGTGTGTATGCATATGTGTACACTTGAAGGTCCAAAGTAAATGTAGTGTGTCTTTCTGGATACCTTTCAAACTTTATTTTGAGAATGGGTCTCTTAATGAACCCCTATAGAACTCATAGATTCAGTGATATGAGCTAGCTTGTGCCTACTTTACACTGGGACTATAGTAATGTCATAATCCCTGACATTTGCCTTGGGCAACTGGAGCTGAACTCAGGTACTTCTGCGTGCAGGGCAAGCACTTTCCCATTGAGCTTTCTCTCTGGTTCCTAAGTAGGAATTTTTAACAAAAAAATTTGGAAATTTTTCTTAACATTTATAAAAAATTAAGCTTGGGAAACTGGGTCAATGGTAGAGGGGTTGCCTAGAATATGCAAACAGCTATGTTATATCTACAACAATACACATAGATGGAAAAACATACACGACATACTAAAAACACAAGCAAATAATTGCTACTAATTATTCCTTTTATATTTAGCTTTAAAGTTATCATGGACATCCTGGCATCTTATATATTATAAAGCAATGCAAAAAGTTTAATATCAAAGGAAGTATAGCATTTATTTATAAATGCTCTGGCAGCCTGGAAAAACTCAGCAGTTCAAAACTCTTGATTGCAAAAGACTGATGTCCTGGATTTGATTCCCCAGTACCCATGGAAAGCAAGATGCATAAACTGCCACATGTACATGAAATTTTTTTTCATGGGAGGAGGCCCTGGCATGCCCATTCTATCTGTCTCTGTCTCTCCTTGTCATAAGTAAATAAATAAATAAATAAATATTAATAAAATTCTCTACAAATAATGATAGGCCATTACATGAGTCATGCAAAATTATTGTTAATCTCCATTACATAGAGGTACAATTTATTTTTACCTCTACTGAAATTATAAAGGAAATAATATTAAAATTTGGAAAACTAATTTCTTTGGGGAATTGGAAAAAAAAATCACTGGAAAAAGGTAACCTAAAATAGGTTACAGAAAAGTTTAGATATTTCTGGTAGCATAGAGATATAGCATGTCTCTGGGAGAGTCTTTCACTCCTGTATGTTATGTAAATGGGCTTGGAAAAAAGTTAAGCTGCAAAAATTGACTTAAGGGTTAGCTTTTCAAATGATAGTATGTTTTGCTGCTTCCTCAAAAGTGGACCCTATGCAATGAAATCTTACTTTTTTTTTTTTTGGAGGTAAGGTCTCACTCTAGTCCAGCCTGACCTGGAATTCACTCTGTAGTCTCAGGGTGGCCTTGAACTCATGGTGATCCTCCTACCTCTGCCTCCCAAGTGCTGGGATCAAAGGCGTGTGCCACCACGCCTGGCAAAATCTTACAATCTTGAAGGAGGATTTCATTTTCTTGTCTGCAACATCCCTGAACACATGGCCCATAGTCAACGGCAGGTGTAAAGAAAAAAGGGAAGATGGCCGGCCTTTAAACGACTGATGTGTAAAACATAATTTTATCTATGGTATAATTTAGAGCATCTCAAATTCATAAACTAATGCTTTTATAAAATTTTAAACTTCAAATATATGAAATATTTTTAAATGTGCAGAGGATCAAAGCAATTCATAGCCAGGAGAAAATGAGAGCCAGACAATGAACCCAGGAATGATCCTCTCTGCATTCACAGCCCAGCGGAGCCAGCCCAGTTAAGACTGGAGTTACAAGAAAAGGCAAGTCCCATGATTTAACTATAGATTAATTGTGACTTGAAAGACAAATCAAAACTAATTGATTTAATATTTTCTAGCCTCTGGCCCTTAATAAAACCAAGTGATATTGATTATTTGATAAGAATTTTAACTGATTCCTCAGGTAAAGTACTAAAATCACAGAGAATATCAGCCTTTTGAATAAATAGCATTGAAGAGTGAAGTCAATAGTCAGTCCCTCACTCTCTGATCTCAGAAAACAATGGAAGA
This sequence comes from Zapus hudsonius, assembly GCA_004024765.1. Classification (NCBI taxonomy): domain Eukaryota; kingdom Metazoa; phylum Chordata; class Mammalia; order Rodentia; family Dipodidae; genus Zapus; species Zapus hudsonius. Next base: position 49,977 of record PVHP010008502.1, on the reverse strand, counting down.
TAAACATCCAGGGAAAGACTATGAAACTGAGCTCTGGACACAGAGCTGCAAGTCTGGCATGGACTGTGTGATGTACTGAGGCACACATCAGGAGGATTTCAATCACTCAGTGAGCAGGTGCTTTGAGGGTCCTGGACATGACACTTAGTCCCAGCTTGCTATCCATTGCCATCATTATTCACTTTACCAGATGACAGATTATGGATATCTAGTATAAGATTTTTTTTCAATTTCCTTTTTAATGTAGGCTGATACAGGAACAAATGAATAAAAAGGAAAATACTAATCACATAACTTATATACCTATATCTAATATAGCTATAATACATATATAATATATTTATACATGTACATAAATATATTATACATATAATATATTTATACATATGTGTTTACACATATATTAGGCAACTTTTAAAAATCTTTCAAATATCTCCATGACATGCATGATTTTATGTCAAGGGAAATGGAGACCATCCATGCACTTAATCATGTGGGGTGTCTGTGTGTGCACTGGAAAGAGGTTTGTTTGTGTGGTATTGAGCGAGACAGGCAGTATTAGTTAAAAGCAATTAGACAGGAAGGCCCACAAGAGAAATATTAATCTTCATTCCTCTCTATGCAGAGTGGAAAATAAACGGTGGATGCTTAAATTACAGCTGCTGCAGCAACTGGACTTACTCAGGTGTGCTGAGTTCAAGGCCAGCCCCTTCGGGATTACACTGCACCCAGGTGTGTTGAGTTCTTATTCATCACTGGGACCCATAATAAAAACCATGTTGGAGCCCCCAAGGGGATTCTCTGTTTTTTTTTTTTCACTCACCTACTGTTCATCTCCCAGTATATGACAATTTCACCACCTGTAAGTTTTTGTCCTGCCCACCCTGGCAGCTGAGTTGTTGCCACAGTAGAAAAGGATATTTTGCTTTTTTCTAGGTCTTTTCCATAGGGCCTTAGATCACGTGAATGTATCCACTCCTCTCTGGTTCTGGACTTTTCCTCTCCCCACCTTACCTTCCCTGCAGTTCTTTCTTTGGTCTGTGGATTCTTCCTCACCCCTCCTGAGTTCTGAATAGATATAATATCGTAATAATTACCCTTCTCAGTATCTTTGGTTAAAAGCAGAAACAAACTCAGGTTTGAGGTTCAAATTTGAACCCCCATAAAACAAAAACCTGTCACCATATAAATAGTAGAATTGAAACAAGTGCTAAAACAAACAACATCAAAAAAAAAAAAAACAGCACTATGTAGTCTTTGTCTCTAGTTGATGAAATTTGATTTTTTTCCTTAAGTATCTTTCCTACAGTTCATACTCTCCTATTATTAGCCAACATAATTTTCATAAGATAGAGAAAAATGTTAAAAATTAGAGAAAAGATTTTAATATTGTGCGTATTTTATAATTATTTTTTTCCAAATCAATTTGTGAAGCTACAAAGGCAAGCCTGTGTTCTCCATGAATGTTAAGTAGGATATGAGAGAAATATTTTTTAGAAAAGATGAAAAAAGTAAGAATAGAGATTAATTCTACAATTATACTTGAAGAGAAATTAACATTTTAATGGTTCACATTATGTAAAACATGAAACAAGACCACTTCCCAAAAAAGGTTTTAACCAAGGGTGGAAAGTTGTATACTTTTGAAGAATCATTTCCATAAAACAACTACTTTATCTCAGTACCCTGAGAATCCGTAGCAGAAATGTTACATATGGGTATGTGTAAAAATACTTGTTGAATTAAAATAAAACTAGATTGAAATAACAGCTATTGCATGGAGAATAAATAATTAGTTTGTGCTCAGAACGGAAAACAAATCTTAATTGTTTTTAGAGAATGAACATGAAATTTAACAAATAAAAAATGTGTTTGGTTAGATAAATATCATATAAATATCAATTCAGTAACAATCATTGGTACTACTTTTGACATTTATGAACTTTAAAAATATTTTTATTTATTGATTGGGGAAAAGAAGAGAGAGAAAGAGAAAGAGGGAGAGAGAAAGAGAGAGAATGGGTAAACTAGGGCCTCCTGCTTTAAGCAAACTCCACATGCTTCCACCACTTTGCATATCTGGCTTTATGTGGATACTTGGCAATCAGATTTGGGTTTACAGGCATTGCAAGAAAGCACCTTTAATTGATGATCTTCTCTCTAGTCCATTCTGTGAACTCCTGTCTTACATATATATGTTCATAGTATTCCTTAGTATTTCCTTTAGTTTCTATAAGATCAATAATATACCTCACTTTATTCTCTCCCTTTCTCTATCATTTCCATCATTCTAAAATTTTGTAAATTTTATATTCAAAGAAACAACTCAATCTTGTAGATTTCTTTTTTTTGCATTTTTGTAGTTTTTCACACTAATTTCACTGTATTGTGTCTGCTTATTTTTGTTTATGGTCTCTTTTTCAAATGTCATGCTGTTGAAGTTTAAATTGCTTAAATGTGTGCTTTTCTTGTGTTTGTAATGTGGTGGTGGTGTGTGTATGTGTGTGGTGAATGTGTATGTAGCCACAAGAGCTTTCCTGCCTTGAGCAAACTTAGTTGAGTTTAATAATCAGAGAGCTTCACCCACCATGACTCATGAGCAGAAGAGGGGCCAGAAAGATTGTAAGAGCCATGGTGGAGGAGAATATCCAGGGACATGAACCCCCCCCCCCCCCAGGAACAACATACAAAGGGGGATGGAACCAGGTTGCCTCCTAGGCCCAAGGAGGAGGATATCTAGCTGTTTGGGGACAGAGAAGAGGGAAATCAGGAAACTGGGGATACCTACATTATTTGTTCATTCAATGTATCTAATTATGGATAATAAAGAAAAAAAAGTCTAACAGGAAAGAAAATCAGAGAGCTTGACATTTTTATAGTGAGTTCTGGCAATTGTGGAGTCTCTCCTTCCCTTTGATGCCCAGTTGTTTCTATGGGTTCTGGGAATCAAACTCTAGGGATTTCCCGGGGCTCACCAGGCCATCTTATGTGTATGTGTTCTTACCTGCTGAGTCATCTCTTCAGCCCAAATATGCACTTCTTTTTTTTTAAGTGTGGATTAAGTCTTAGAAACTTCTCTTTGCATACTGTTTTAATTGGGTCCTATTAGTTTTGTATGTTGCTTTATAACTTTATTCATCTCAATGTGTTTTCTAATTTCTTTCTTGATTTCTTTTATGAGCCTTTAAGGAACTAATTATTTCATTTCCTCATATTTATGATTAAAAACCTTCATAGTATTCAAACAATCTTTGCACAGTTATTGAAGTTTCATAATATAGCATAAGGAGTCTTAAGGAATTAACCGTGTACTCAAAGGGGTGCATTGTCTTCTGTGGTTGGGTGGAATGTCTGTAGACCTCTGTTTAGGACTTATTTATGTTTGTGTGTGAAAGCTGTCCTGACAAAGAGCTTCAAACTGCTTGGCTAGAAACACATTCTGATGGATACAAGTCCAAACGTAAGGGGTACTCAGGGCCAAACTATCTTGAACTCTCTGGGAAAGAATCACTTTCATGTCCTGCTTTGAGATTCGCATGTTGTAGGCTACCTTCAATTTTCTGGATTTATTGTAGCTTCTTCATATACTGTTTATATGGTATTTTATCTTTTTTGTCCCTGTTTATGTACGAAATGTTCAGCTTTTATAAGGACACTTATTATATCAGATAAGGATTCACTTTAATTAACTTTATTTAAACTACCTGCAAAGATTATCTTTCTACATAACATTCACTGGCAGTGGTGGTGTAGATATTAATCATATCACTTAAGGGGTCAAAATTCTACCACTAACACTATCATGCTTCCTTGTTTATCGTGGAAATCTGTTTTCCAAACATAAAACAAGTACTTTAACATAGAATAGTTTGTCTTGCTACTTCCTCTAACCTACATGCCTATAAATAACTCTTCAGAGAATCTACCTAAAGGAATGAATGAAAGTCTTCTCTGGGTATCAACCTCACAGTCAACCTAAAAGTCTTAACTCAAATTATTATGCAATGGTGCATTGCCCAGAATACAGCATAAATTTCAATCTGTGTCTCTCTCTTCACTGTTATTAAAATAGCTTTTTCTATAAAAATTATAATTATTCTACCATAGAAAGAGTTCTGAAATTTTTAAGGACATTTTCAACCTAGGAGGCCTCAAGGTCTAAAAATTAGTATAACCAATTTCACCTTCAGTTTTCATAAATTATTCACCTGTTAGCTCAATGCTAAATAATAGACATTGAGTAAAATTTGGAGAAAATAATATATTTTGAGTAAAATTTAGAGTTTAGCCTAAATTCTACAAGTGGTTCTCTAATAATTCAACTGCCATCACAATGGTATGTCTGTGATACATAGCACAAATTCTTGAAATGAACTTAGCTTTGTGCTTCCTTTTGTCATTTTCAGTCAAAATAAATAATACTGGCCAGTCTAGCTCCACATGAGAACCTTTTTAAACTAATGTTATCAACTAATGATGTGAAATGTCCAGTCTTCTAAAATAGCTTGAGTTCAATCTAATTTAGTGTAACTTTTCGTATTAGCCAGCTAACATGATTTTGAAATTGTTATTAATACTTGAAAATACTTTTAGACTTCTAACTACTAAAAATTTCCAAATGACACTTGGGTTTGAAAATATATTATAATGTGTTGTAAATATATATATATATATATATATATATATATCAGAATCTTGGTGCTTCTATAGATATTTAAAGATTGATTAGTCATCATGATTTTATATTCATTTTATTATTAAAGATAGCTTTTAAAGGATTTTTATGCAGTAAATTTATGTTTTTCTTATGCTAATCATGAACTTTGGTTTGAAACTGACTACAGGGAAAGAACTAGCAGACATAAAATGACTTTTCACATAAAATTGTATATTTTCAGCAGTCATTTCTAAAACTATTTTGCATAATTATATAACTGCAAATTTATTTGTATATTTGCACATATACCTGTTTTAATAGTGTTCATTTGGAAATATGTATTTTATAATAATGACAGCATCAATAATCATGAACTTTATTTAACTAAAGCAAGATATTTTATCCTTTATAATCAAATTTATGAATCAAACATTTTTAAATTATGAAAAAGATACTTCAATGAACTGTCTATTTTAAATGTGAATAAATTAATTAACATGGGGAGTTCAAAACTCAACTGATTTAATGAAAGTAAGTTAAGGACTACAAATTTATGTGATAAGCAACCTGAGTAGAATTTTCCTGTTTTGATTTTTGAATTTGTTGTTATAATAATCATGTATGTATATTATTCTTAATTTTATCAGCTAATATTTTTCTTTATTAATGTGTTTTTTCATTCCACTCTAAACATACAGCATATATGACTATTTGGCCCGTACTCCTAGAAGTGATAATATGTATGACTTATTTATTTATTATTGTTTTGTTTTTCAAATTAGGGGCTGACTTTAGTCTAGGCTGATCTGGAATCCTGGAATTCACTATGAAGTCTCAGGAGGTAGGCTCAAATTCATGGTAATTCTCCCTTTGTCTCCCAATTGCTGGGATTAAAGTTGTTCACCACCACCAGCAAAATGTATGAATTTCAAATGTCAAAAATACTCCTTTCTCAAAGGAATAGATTTTTGCTTTTGTGTCCATTATCCATCATTCAATACAATATATAATATTTGTAAATTATAAAAATGTGTACATATGTAAATATGTGTTAGGTTGTTTTATTCCATACTTTAAAATATTTTCATTTATTGTTTTTATACAGAGAGAGGAAGAGAAAGAGAGAGAGAGGAAGAGAGAGAGAGAGAGAGAGAGAGAGAGAGAGAGAGAGAGAGAGAGAATAGGCATGTCAGGGCCTCTAACCACTTCAAATGAATTCCAGATGTATGCTCCACTTTGTACATCTGGCTTTACATGGGTACAATGAATTGAACCCAGGTCATTAGGCTTTGCAGGCAAGTGCTTTCACCACTGAGTAATTTCTACAGCTGCTATTTTATATTTTATCATATATTTTCCAAGGTACAGTACAGTTTAGGAGAGTTATATGCCATTAAATTAATAATTGAGCAGGAAAATTAACAGTAATGGCTTCAAAATGTTCAATATGCCTCATCACTTGTACATATTTTGTTTATTGTCTCAATGAAGACAGGCAATTGAGATTCATATGATGCTAATAAGTCTCTGTCTAGTAATCTGTTAAAAGTTTTGCTTTTTGTGGAGCATCATACATATTGTATATGACTAAATGAGTTAAATTGGGTGATATATTATTGATGACTTTCAGCTACACCATGAATCTGATAATGATCCCAAAATTGTATTGAGAAATCAACTTAAGTGGATAAATGGCTTACTTGGTAAAAGTGTTGGCTTTGCAAGCCTGGAAATCTGAGTTCAGATCCCTAGAACTCACACAAAGCCACAGTTGAGAGTGTCTGTAATCCCATCACTCCATAGGTGAAAGGTGAGGCGTAGGCAGGGGGTTCCAGAAGCTACCCTGGTGTACATGGTGGAGTAAACCAAGAGACTCTGCCTCAGACAGGGTGAAGAATGAGGCCTATCACCAAAGTCATCGCCTGACCTCCACACCTGCATAGTGACATGGATGCTTCTGCACTCATGCGCGCACGCGCGCGCACACACACACACACACACACACACACACACACACACACACACGGCATCATGCACATACAAAATATTTAGAAAGAAAATTCAAGTGTAAAAGATGAGAAGGAATGGTATGTGCACTGGAGAAGACATTTTATGATTCATTCCTAGTAAAATGTTATGAGTTCATATGTGCTTTCTTTAATGTATTGTGTTTCACAATTTATTTTAAAAATATTTTATTTATTTATTTATTTATTTATTTAAGAGAGAGTGAGGGAGAGAAAAAGAAGCAGACAGGGGCTGGAGAGATGGTTAAGGCACTTGCCTCCAGTGTCTAAGGCCCCGGGTTCAATTAAAATTCCCCAGTACCCACATGTGCCAGACCCACAGGTGGTGGCCCCGGTGCGCGCTCTCTCTCTCTCTCTCTCTCTCTCTCTCTCTCTCTCTCTCTCTCTCTCTCTCTCTCTCTCTCTCTCTCTGTATTTCTCTGCTTGAAAATGAATAAATAAAATATTTTAAAATAAAAAAAGAAGCAGACAGAGAGAGAATGGGGACAACAGGGTACCAGACAATGCAAATGAACTCCAGACACATAGCCACCTTGTATGACTGGCTTTATGTGGGTCCTAGGGAATCAGACTCGGGTCCTTCTGCTTTGCATGCAAACACCTTAACGGCTAAGCCATCTCTCCAAACCTCACATTTTAATTTTGGTTAAGTATAAATGTATGTGATGATGAATAAGACAATTTAGGAAGTAGCATATCTTGAAAAGTGATTCCTGAACTTGTTTAAAGATATTATCTTTGGAAAAATAAATCTTTTCTGAGAGAATTCTATGAATTCTATGTTTCCTACACACTTATCTCATTTATTTGTTCCCCGCTCACTGTCTTCTCAGACCCAATTCTCCTATATGCTGCAATTAAGGACTCGTTGAAAATATGAGTGTATAGATTATCTTTATTCTAAATGTTTACAAATGCTCACATAGTAACCTTTATTATGTTACATGTTAAATTTAACATATTAATAAATGGACCCTTAACATAGTTTTACATGTAGAAAAATATACATAATGATCACACACAATGGCGTTGGAAAGTCATTAACTATGCAGATGGTAAGAAACAAAAAAAAACATAACTATGAGTGTGTTTCAGAAAGGAGTCATTATACATAAGGGAAGCCTAACAAAAAATCAAATGAGAAATAAAGAAATCACATTTATATTTGAAGACTTCAAAATAAAAATTCAGTAAATATATAGTTGAATTAAATAGTTAACCTGAGATAATCAGCATTTACATCCTACAACAGAATGAATATTTTTCTTCACTCAGACTACAATGGAGTTAAAAAAAATTAGCGATTATTGGAAAATATATATTGCTTTAAGTAAGGTATGTTTTCAATAGTATAAAAGCCAAAGGAAATGTCTTTAGACAAATTTAAAAACATACTCATAGCTAAATTAAATTTGTAATACAGTGTATTAAAATGTATAAGAAGAAATTAAAGCAATGCTTAGAGTAGTTTATAAAATACATAAGTTAAAATGACAAGAAAATGTAGATACAATGTCTTATAATTGCAAATCTAGGACACTAGAAAAAGAGAGAAAATCAGGATGAGAGCAAATAACAGAAAATGATAAAAGTAATTAGCAAGCATAGTAATGTTAAAAAAACATGAAAGCAAGACTAGCAATGACACAAAAATTGGTATTTTGAAAAAAAGTACTAATATTTCCAAGGTAATTAAGAAATAAAGAGAATATACACACACTATTAATATATAAAAGTATAAGAAATTTGTTCTTGATCCCAGGAACCTTAGAACTATAAAATAATAGAAGTATAATATAACCATAATGTCATCACTTAGGTAAAATGATATCAATTATCCACAACAATAGATGGAAGAACATGTCATATACTATTCAAAAACACCCGAGTTACAGTAAATTACAGCTTCTGTTAATATCTTGTATGTCCATTGATAAAATTACTTCTCCATAATGCCGACATATCATATACTATATGACAGAGATATGAGGTATTCAAACTTTATTATAAATCATATAATAGAATACATAAGAAAAATGAACACGGTAACAACACAGCAAATGATTTCAAAACACTTTGAGAAAACACAGAACACATTCATACAAAAACCCCACAAAAATAAAAGAATAAAAACAAACACCTCTTAGCCAACTAGTAAGATAGGCGAACTTCCTCATAGCGGAGAACATGTACACAGAATTCTTCACTCTTCCATAAAGTGCTGGTTTATGGAAGAGATGTTCTTCTACATCTCATGCTTTGGTGAAGGCTTGAATAATCTTCTCCAAAGTGGAAAAATGTATTTCACGCCACTGTTCATCATAATGGGAGTCTTTCCAAGTGAAATCATGTTTAAGAAGTCAGTTACATTCTAATTTTCCAGATAATAGAAACATATTTTACAGCTACTGTGTATGCCCACACATGTAACTGAATAAATGGCATTCATTACAGTGTACATTTTATGGACAACATATTATTATTTTGTATATATGTAGCAGAATGTGTTGGAACACATACCTCTTCATCTATTTTCTGGGAGGATTTATATATAACCAAAATTTCTTTTTGTTCTGTTTTTTGAAACAGGGTCTCATTCTCGCCCTTGAATTAGAATTCATGGCATCTCCTACCTTAGCCTCTTGAGTGCTGGGCATACAGGCATGAGAAAGCAAACCTGACTTCTTTTTTACTTTTAATGGGTAATGTTATATGAATAAACCTAGTACCTCAGTCATGTTAAAGAAGCAATATAATGAGCTAATATCCCCAGTCTTTTTGTTTCTTTATTTTGCAGTATAATCTCACTAAAATTTCCACTCTGGCTTCACCTTACAATCCTCCAAACTTGGCTTCCTCATGTGCCAAAATTATACTTTCATATGACCCTACTCATATAGTATCATTTCTTTCTTAAGTTTTTGGTAGAATTCATCAACAAAGCCAATAGACTGTGTTTTATTTGTAGAAAGTTAAAATTTATCCTTGTAATATTTGAACAGGTATTAACTATTAAAATTATATAATGTCTTATAAGATTTTATAGTATAGACCTATTTTTAAAGAATTGATAACAATTAATGATATATTATTTATATAGAACTAAAATGAAAAATTTGGGTATGAATAAAACAAAATTAAACCATATAACTCTATTAACAATAATCAAAGAATCTTAAAAATGGAAATTTCCAGGTGTGGTAGTATACACCTTTAATTTCAGCACTCTGGAGGAGGATTCTTGTGGGTTTGAGGCCAGCCTGGGACTACAGACATAGTTCCAGGTCAGTCTTGGCTAGAGTGAGAACCTATTTCAAAAAAAAGGAGGGGGTGAAGGAAATACATTCAATACTTATGAATTTGAGCCTCAATATGCAAGGATGTCATCTCTTTTGATAATTCTGTATAGATATTAAATCATAATAATCCAAATTTTATCATATTATACTGTAAAACTAATTCGAAGGATTTTATATAAAACCAAAAGACAAAGGCTTACTATAAAATACTACAGAATGATACTTAACTACTGATACTACTCACTTCAATCACCCTTATAAAACTTCATTAGTCAATTCATTATAGAATCACAAAAGATTAGGCAAATACCAATAGTTCCATGGAAAAAGAAATAGACATATAGGTGGAATCATCTTTGACAAAGGAAAAAAAACAGAATTTGGCATTCATTTTTAGCTCAGGCTTGTTGGTATTAACTGTGATTGGTTTCATTTTCTCTGTTGTGAATCTCCCCTTTCTACACAGTATAAGGAACTTTTATTCACATTGCCTCTATGAAGATATTAATCAATAAAATCATGTAAGGAAGGCATTATTCCTCTCCTACAGTTTGAGTTTTAAAAAGCTGATTACTTTAATTTACTGAAAGGAACTTAATGTCTTAGATTTAATCTAGTAGAATGCACATTGTGGGTGGACAGCTTCTTACCACACATCATCATCTCATATACATAACATAAAAGTTACATGGGATAGATGAAATTGGGGTATTCAAGAATTGTTAAAAAATAGAGGAGGTCTTGTGACATGAACCTAATGGTATGTGAAATTGAGCAAAAATTTGGTACAGGATAACAACCTTTTGAATAGAAACCTTTTCCAAATTCTCCAGCTTGGATTCAATCACCTTGCAAGAATTGGGGATGCATTGGGCCATAACAGTTTGACAGGTGATGATGGCTGGTAAGTTATATCTGCACTCCCATTTGGTGAGAGTAAAGAAGTTCACACTTTTCTAAGAGTTCAAGGAGGGGTAAGAATTCAAACCATGCACTATGAGGGAACTTTGTGAATAAGAACAGAAAGCGGTAAAAATCAATTTCAGGATCCCATCCAAAAAATTATTGAAATTATGGAAACTCCTGAAACTGTCTTACAGTCATATGAAATGGAGAGCAAGCAGTAATTCTCCCCTCTCATCTGGAATATCTTGTCCCTTGCCAAGTCCCACAGATTTCTCTATAATTGAGTTTGTAGCATTTCAGACAAAGGCTTCAAAGTAAATCAAGTTTTAAAAGGGAAAGTCAATTATATTACTTTTATACTGAACTTTTTGGACCGAGACACATGCCCAAAGTAAGAAAGCAAGCTTAGTTTTCAACCTTTGCCCTGCTAATTGCTGTCAGAAAGTCTCTGATTATAAAGTTAAGTCCAAAAACCCAATAATAACACAGGGATATTAGCCTCTGCCCTACACATCTCCCTAAGTTCACCAAGTAAATTGAAATAACATTTATGCAAACACTGTATAAATTGGAAAGTAGCTTAAATGCTTTTAGAAGTCTGTAAATTATATTTTATCCACTATTATAATAGTATTTCTGGGACTGTTTACAAGACAATATAGAAATATATTTTATTTATTATTTCTTTTCTTAAGCAATGAAAAGAAACTTTCAATCTATATAGAGACATTCTCTTTTACTAACATTTAATTGAGAGGGAAAGTTCTTCTAGGACTATATTCTCTAAGGATATATTCTTTAGTAGATAGGAAAGGAGAAATGCTACTTTGTAGCAAAGAAAATTTGAATATTTAAACTATGGGAGTGGACAAGGTAGGGAGCTTTGGGTAAATGGAAACGCATAAAAAAGAACTGCATAGGAGGTGAGTTTGATTTATTTCTAGAACAGTAGGGAATGTGGAAGATAATTGGAGAGCATAACAAAAATTAAGGAAAAATACATACTATTATTCACATAAACCAAAAAGTAAGCTTAAAGAATCAAGACATATTTAGCTTTAAAAATGTATAAAGTTCTTATACATTGTGTAGTATATATGGATTTCTGTGGACTGGAGAGATGGTTCAGCAGTGAAAGGTGTTTTCTTGCAAAGCTGGTTGGTCCTGGCTTCTGTTTCCCAGTACCCACTTAGGGCCAGATGCACAAAGTGGCACATGCATCTGGAATTCATGTTCAGTGGCAGGAGGCCCAAATGTGCCCAGTATCTCTCTCTCTCTCTCTCTCTCTCTCTCTCTCTCTCTCTCTCTCTCTCTCTCTCTCTCTCTCTCTCTCTTTCATAAATGAAAGTAGTTTTAAAAGCTAAAAAGCTCTGATAGATGGTGCAGTGTGAATGAATTGCTAAAACATATGCTCAATGAAAATGATATCACTCCATTCACATAAATTCTGCAGAAGTGTTACATCTATGCAGGCAGAAGCTACTGGTGACTTTCAGGAATTAGGAAAGAGAGAACAGGACATGTTTAATGGTTGCGGGGTTTGATTCCATGTTGGTGATGATGTTTTGGATGCTGGCAGCACATCATGAGCACACTGATGCCACTGAACGGCTCAATTTGCATGGATATTGTTACACTAAGTGAACTTCACCTTAGTAAAAAGAGGACTACAAAAACTGGTACAAAAGCAGTTTCCAAAGAAGATCATATATATACCAGATCATGTCATACCAGAATAGTAATAGCAACTAACTCTTCTGTTCCTCTTGCCAAAAATCTCTGAGAAATGTTCCCATTAACTGACACAACGTATTCAGCAATTCCTAGATTTCCAATTGTAAATAGTATCTTTTCAATGCATCATTGTTGTTAGTTTTGACATTTAAAAATATTTATAAAAAAAATTGCACATCCTTAGTATTCCCTATCAGTATAATATTTTCTTTGAAATGAAACAATGAATGTGATCTCCACCCTTTGGGCAAATTCAGGAAGTCACCCATTCTCCTTATATTGTTTATCATTTCTTCAGGATGGTTCTTGCACTCAGCATGCCCTTATGCATTCATTTAAAGCAACACTGTTTAATACTAGAACAGACAATCATTTCTTGATGGGATTCTGCTCCTTCATTCTTTTCAATGTTATGAGATTGGCAAGATTCTCCTCCTTCTCCTCAGTTTAAAATGATTGAAATTACATTGATTTAACTAATATCAATATATTTTTGTTTCACATATAAAGGTTTACCAAAATATGTAGTGGATGTGATAAAGAGGCTCCAGGACCATGATATACTTGTATGTCCCTAATATCAGTGTCTGACCTCTGCCTTCCATCCTGAGGGTGATTTTATAACTCAAGTCCTCTTAGGACATACCTACATGATGCATCTCTACAGGGAAAAACAACTGTATGGAAGAATAAAACAAAGCCAGGTTCAACCTAGTTGATTCAGATCTCTTTAAGAAACTTTCCAAAAATTAATGGATAATATTGTTACTTTTATCTTCTGAGTAACCTAGAGCAAGAGTCGAAAACATACCACTAATAGACATCTACTTCCATAAAAGAAACTAGTGTTTTTATCATGAAAGTGTATTCTAAAATGACTTCTGGATGGGTTATACCAATATCTTCCTTATGCATACTAAATTGTATAACAATACTAAATATTTATATGAGTATATCATACTTTTACACATTGCTCATTATATGCATAACTATAGTAGGCACTGTAATTTTATTCACTAGATCAACTTTATTTCATCCAATATGTCTTTGACACAAGACTAGGTATGAAGGATGAAAGCAGATCTAACACCACTTCTTGGGAAGCTTTCTATTTACTATATAAAGATTATTCAAGTGTAAATTAAGCAACACCATGTAGCAAGTATATATACTCATTCTTTTACACACTGAGCAGTGAATCAAGGGAACGGTCATACTAAAATTGGTGCAGAGTTAAGCTCCTGAGAATAATAAACTTGAAATAAAGGCTGGTGATGTTTCTAGACAGAGGAAATACAAGGAATTGAATATGACTGTTAAGTGTAAAGTTAAAAGGTACGGCACATTGAGGTAAGCTGTCTGGACTATAAACAATAAAAAATCCTTCTGAGGAGCAGGAAAACATTGCATAATCCTTCCATAGGCATGGAGAGATGCTGTACTTACCATTCATGCTGAGTGTGCTTTTATCTAATTAGATATGAGGAATGGTTTTCTCATCGTCATACCCATTGTATTGCTTATTTTCTCTTTCTGCACAATTCAGGATCTTCCCACTCACTCTCTGTAGACTTCACATCTCCAAACAGCCTGCATCCTTGCTACAGCACAGTTGAGGCATCATGAGATCACATTCAGCCAAGTGTCTTTCTTTGAAAGAATATTTTGTCATTAACTGTACATAAATTTGCTTTGTCTATTTTCTCATTATTTATCAATTTCTGTTTCTACATATGTCTCCCCAATTAAACAGTGAGCCTGCTGAAGCTAGGAATATGACTTCCTGCTTTCTTTTTTATAATCAACCCTACAAAAGACTTGGAAGTATTAAATGCTTGGTAAATAGTTACTGGGCAAGCAAATGAATGAATGTTGATTGTGTTGATTTATTTTTACTATGTTAATTCAGTTCTAAGTCCTATCACATTATTGTAAAAATGATTCCCGGACTACAAAATATCAAAAGAGAAATATGCCATATATTGTATTTCTGTACTTTTAAATGTACTATTCGGGCTGGAGAAGACCATTGGGACAGTTTGATAAAATGGTTCTGACACTAAGACTGCACATCTTCAACACTAATGAAAGCAAATTGCTTTTTGTCTTAGAAGGAGAATTTAGGGGCTTCTGTTGAAGGTGATTTCAATTGCTAACCGCCACTTCATTTATTGCCTCTCTTACTTACTAAAGACTATTGTGTTCTGAGACTTTCTGAGGAGGGAGGACGGTACCAATCTGCACCTATGTGCACCTCTGGTGTGTGTTCTCAGTGCACAGTCTCCCAGAGGAGAGGTAAAGGGAAGCATGCCATCAGCATTTTGGATTATGATCACTTTGAAAATATTTGAATGGATAATTTTGCTGCAACTTTATTGCTAATCTCACATTCGTGTTGATGCGCCCTGGGTAACAGGCAATTACACCATGAGGTAAGCAGCACACCTGCCTATCAGTGAAGGTTGAAGGCTGGCAACACCTCAATCTCATAAGGACAATGTAGGAGCAACTGAACCTTAAAGGAACAGACTTCTAGAAGGACACTTGAGGGAACCACAATGGTGTACTCTGGGTTGCATGCAAGTGCTTAAAACTCAAAATTAGATTTTAATTTAAAACATCAGTTCATCTACAAATGATATAATATTTTTCCATCCCCCCCAAAGTAAGACTGCTTGGCAAATTATGGATAATTAGATTTATTGATTCCAGTGGTCAGAGTTAGGATAAAGAACTATATATATGAGAGAGGCAATAGTAATGCCCAATGTCAGCCAAAAATGAAGGTTCCTAAAGCCCAGCATGCATCTGAGCTTGCCTGAGCTTATTACCTGTGATTGCATTTTTACACGAAAAAAAGGCAGGTGCTCATACTGTCTTTTATTTTGTAAATGATCCCAATATATTCATACTTTGTAATGTGTCCAATGGGAAAGCATTCATTTAGAAGCAAATTGGTAATCTTATCATTTCTACCACAAATATGAAAACAAGAGACATGATTTTTGGCAATAGTCAAATGAGAAAGAAATTTCAGTTAGCTCTTATTACTATGCCTCAAATACTATTAGGAAAATTGCTGTTCTTAGACAAAGGATAGCAGACTAATAAATGAAGGTCTCCAATTCAGTTTAGGAATATATTAACCAACACTACAGCAGAGTAGAAAGTGCCCTTCAGTTCAAGATTTAAACCGAAAGGGCTTTACAAAGAAAGTTCTGTGATATTAGTAGTTTAATTTTATGCACCTAGATGGTAATATATCTTAAAACATATTAAAAAAGGTTTCGTTCATATGCTTAATGAATAAACCAATAAGAAATTGTTAATTCAAAGGAAATATCCCATAACTGCTTCACGAATTGTGAGGCACAATTTAATAAGTGTGTGCATAAGTATAACATTTTAAATGTAATGCTTCTACAAAAGTAAACTTTGAAGAAAAACTATCTTAAGTCATTTACAGAGCAACTTATTAGTATATACTGTGGAAATGAAGCATGAAAATACTTCTTATGAACCTTACAAATAATTTTTCTGAGAATATTTCTGTCAGAAGACTTTTTATTAAATTCCATAAGTAAATTTATCACCATGTAATAAACCTGCTTAGAACAATGGAACCATATTTATTTTGCCTTAAATTTTCTTTGCTCTGAACAGCACAGTTGATTAATATTTGCAAGGAACGTGGATATGTTGACATTACCTTAAACTATGCTCATTGGATTGTCTCTCCTATGACCAGGTTGTAATCTTTCCCTAAAAGAATGTGTGAGTTTGTGAGGTATGTTGACCACCAATGAAAGCATCAGGCATTACATGTAACGAATTGCCCACAAACAAAATTATTGAAAGCAACAGTGTCCTCAGAGTGGTACCATCTGTGAATGGTGTTGTATGTGTTCTAGATCAGCAGAATTCAATGGATTCCACCCGTTAATCCCTTTCTTTGAGCAAATGTTTAAGAAAAATTTTGGAGTTAAAGTCCCTCATCTCTCACTCATATATTATTATTTTCACTTTTCAACAACAACATCAGAAAAGTGCCTATTAGCAGAAGCAGCAACCACAGGAGCAGCAGAAGTGGAAGCAATGGGTTTACTCTTGGTTTAAATCACTTTAAGAGTTAATTCTTTATTTCAGGCTGTGCTCCCTGAAGCAGTGGGCCCAAGGCACTGGTGCAATCAGACAATTTATGATTGGTTAGTTTGAACAATTAATACCAAAAATCACAATAATGTATGTCTTAAGTATAAAAAGATATTTACTTGGATTCTTTCCAATGTTTATCATAATTCTATGAAAACCAATAAAATAGAAGACCTCTAAACAGCCCATATTATAGAAAATAGATTCACAATCCATTGACTTTTGCTTGGTTTGGAATAGATCGGCGGTTTTATTCCTTCTATAAAGGAGATTTACAATTTTTAAAGAGAAATTTGGTATTTGATTTGGTGTTTGGTAAAATTTTCAAAGTGATAATTTGCTTGATGTACCAAGCCTTTAAAATCATCCAAAGCTTTAAGCTTACACATGTATTCTTTCACTGTATTCAGTGACAAATAACTTTGGACCTGACATTCAGCTTTATACACTCCAAAGCACTATCATGAGGGCATTTTCCATCATTAATAATGTTTGTATCACTACTAAATGTTTATATGTCTAAGTTTCAGGACACTGAGTGCCTGGGGACAAATACCTGCCTGTTAGAAGGACTTTATTCCATGGGGCCAAGTCTCTGTTTGGTGGTATTAGATAAATTAATTTGAAGTGTACCATGCATACTTATTGTTACCCCACTGAGAGCTGCTCAACTCCTTGTCATGCTGTCCAGTACTAAGATGCCTGGTGCCGGCTATTATTACTGTGACTTTTACATACTTTTATTTGTTTGATTCATGATTGTACTCTTTTTGAGTTACAGCTTCTTGAACATATTATTTTTTTCCTGCCTCAAAACATAACTTCATTAGAAAGAATAATAACCAAAAGTTCAAACTTCATGTGTGTGTGTGTGTATTCTCAGTGTATTTGAGACCTGCAAAGTACAAAATAGACACTTCTAAATTTTAGATCTATACTTCTATTAAATGCACTCAACCTGGAGAATTAGGTTCAAAAAAATTCATGATGGCATAATCAAAATATCATATTAACACATGTGTGAAAGGATGATACACTTGTTTGAACAAAAGAATATGGAGTGCTATGTACTCACACGAACATCCTTAGCCAACTTTCTGAAGAATAATTAAGAATGCAAAGTTACCATTCCTGCTGAGAATGCTATTATTCCCTGATGGTACTCAAATATACTAATTTTATATTTATTAATGATGAAAATCCATGCATACATCTAGGCTAAACATAAAAATTTATGTGGTGAAACATGGCATATATTAGTTATCTTAAAATATGAGGCACAAAGATTATATATACATATATATAATTAGTAAGCAAATAGTCAGAGAATTATTTGATAAAGAGGGATTAGTTTCCAACCACTTGAAATAGTCAATCTCTTCAGTTAATGATAAAATTTATAGAGTGTTTTATTTATTCTATTTCTAAAATATAAAGTATAATATAAATTTGATCTAGAATTCTTCTTTACATAAAGGTCTACTTTGCACTTCATAAAAAATCTCAATCAACACTTGTAAATTACTTCATAAAATGTCCAGATCATTAGGTATTTTTTTCTAAAATGATACATTCAATCCTTTTATGGAAATTTTCTTTTGGATATTATTACAAAGTTCTATTTTTATTTTTATTAACATTATTGCTATTAGGTTTTTCGTTTTCCAAAATTGGATACACTTTTAGCAATAGTTTGAAATTGGAAATATAAATCAAGAACATTGAGGGTTTTTAAAATGACATTCAGAATATTTAATTTCCCTTCCATCTGATAATAATTTTGTGTGTAAAAAATAACACAAAACTATGTCAATTTGAAATAACCACCCACACACCTTATGGAATTAAAATATTGTGTGGGCTTGAAATCATGAGTGTGTTCTGTAAGCATGATCACCGAAACCATATTTTTCTTAAAAAATATAATAATGACAGTTGTTGAACCAAATGATTTGATATTTTAACGTCAGGAACTTGCTCAATAATCTCTGGATCTTGCTTTCTCCTGTTAGCTAGAACATTTGGATTTCAAGGACATAAAGTCTCATGGTAGTAAAATATAGTAACACAAAATTTTAGAAAGAAGATGGAACAGAAAGTTCATTAACATTCCTCATATTCTAGTCTAGCATTGAGGGTTTTTTAAATGCATATTTTTTGTTATAGACACAAGAGTTATGAACTCCCTCAATTTAAAAAGTACTTTACTAGCATATGGAGACAATCTAAGAAACAGGGTAGACATTTTCAGGGTGCCTCTGAAAGCTATGTTTAATTCCTGAATAGACCTGGCAGAGTAAAGACAGATGAAAATCAAGCTTTACAATGTCACAGAGCTGATTGATATTTAAAGCAAGATAAGACACAGATGGTAAAATGAAGAGAATTGTTTACTATGTATACATTGGCTACTTTGAGCAATTTTTGGAGTAATTCTTCTTTTCAAAAGCTCTGGAATATTATTTTTATACTTGGTTTTAAAGTATAGACTAGAGAGTAGTATTCTTATGAACATTTTACCTATTTTTCTCATTAGGATGATCTTCATGCACAAAACAGTATTATAAGAAATAGACAATAGAGAAGATTTCATTATCTATAAATGATACAAGTACAACTAAAATACAAGTGCAAGATTTTCACACAAAGCTCTGTGGAATCATTGTTCTGATATTCTTATTAAAATTTAATTATCCAGCTTTAGACCATAACAACTAAAGTGGGGTTTATAAATTTAAATACATTTATCACAGTGTTTATTCACTTTGGAAATTTATTGTTCTGAACATTGATTTGGGAACGTGTCCTCTCATTTGTGTCATTAAATTAAATGGATTTCTGTTGTTTTTAATGTTTTAGTGTTCGTAAACTTTGTTAAATAGAAGTACTGAGTTTAGACCTCAATCAACAGCAATTATTTCTTCTATTTAAAAATATTGAGCCTTTAGGTAATAGATTGCTCAGTGGTTAAAGGTACTTGCTTGCAAAGCCGAACAGCCTTGTTTAAAATCCCCTAGTACCCATGTAAAGCCAAATGCACAAAGTGGCGCTTGAGTCTGGAGTTTGTTTGCAGAGGCAGGAGGCCCTGCATGCCCATTTTCTCACTCTTCTTTCTCTCTCTCTTTCACTATCTCTATCTATTTTATTAATTAAGAAACAATTTTTTAAAAATATTGAACATTTAGATTTCATTTAAAATCAAATATGGTTGTCCCCCTGTTTTTGCCTCTATGCTTCTAGCACAAGCTATATTGATGACATCATATGTCATCATATCAAGACATATGTCATTGGTGAATAAATAATATAAATTCTTGTATCTTCAAAACTTCAGGATAAGCAATAGACTTTTCAGGAAAATCAATAATTTTACAGTAATTAAAATTACTGTGGAAAGAATACTAAAAAGTAAATATTCATGTTTAATTTATCAAAAGATGGTTAGATATATTTAAAGTTAGTCAGCCTTTAGGGTTGACATTAGGGCCAATTTCTGTCAGTTTTTGGTAACCCTAACAATGAGTCTTTTAACTTTGAGAGTGATGGTTTACTCTATACTATTAAATCAACTTGGTTGATTTATATTAGTAAAATCTAGCTATTATGTGAAAACTATCTGTCATCTGAATATATGACCACTATCGGAGCCTACATACAAAACTATATTTTTGGTTTTGAGTTGCTTCGTACAGTTTTTAAATTCCAGTGGAAAACATGTAGGTGCTTCTTCAATGCTTTGAAAGATGTACATACGGCCAGTGGTTGACGGAGTAGCATTTGCCTACAAATTTAATTCCCCTGGCAATCATTAGGTAATGAAAGGGAGGGTGAGGTACCTGCTAGCTGGAGAGCATAGGATGTTTAGAAGTGTGTGCTTAATTGAATTAGTGAACACTTGTCTTGGCTGGTTTCTTAAGTGTTCGTATGATTGGCAAGTCTCAGAATTCTCTGTTCTTAGCCACATCTCCAGTATGCTGTATTTGCAATACCCATCCATCTACTTACTCCTCACTCTGTAACTACAGCCAGCTTCTTTGCAGTTCTCATCTGTTCAGTTGCCAAAAAGCAAGCCCACAATATTCTCAACTACCAAATGTAAGTCCTCAAATTTCGATTTTAGGGTTTTTGCATCAACTTTGATCTCCATCGCCTAAATTCTTGTTCTATAACTGTCCAAAGTGATTTAGTTCTAGCAAATATAAATTTTATTGACCCTTGAAAATGAGTTTTCCTCTTCCTTTTTCTTCACAAAGACTAATTCTTGTATTCAAGAGAAAATGAGTTTCAAGTTCTAAGCAAATGATTTTTTTAAAAAAGGCGAAAGATTTATACGCTCTGAAGAGAAACCAGAGTATTAGCAAATGATTTTAAAAAGGAACATTAAAGCACAAGATTTTAGTGATTAAGGTCTTGAGCGTTTTTGATTAAAAAGAATTCAAAAGTTATGAAAAGATCCCTAAAAATCTCATATATACAAAATTTAAGTGACCATATTTGTTTCTTTCTAAATAAAAATATGTATTTTAATGTACCAATTTCTACTTAAAATTCATAACATTCGGGCTGGAGAGATGGCTCAGAGGTTAAGGCACTTGCCTCCAATGCCTAAGGCCACGGGTTCAAGTCCCCAGGACCCACATAGGCCAGACCCACAAGGTGGTAGCCCTGGTGTTCTCTCTCTCTCTCTCTCTCTTTCTGCTTGAAAATGAATAAATAAAATATTTTTTAAAATATATGAAAAAATTTATAACATTCAAAAACTACAATATGCATAATTAGTTTAAAATCGTACATGTATTTTTAATAAAACAGATTTATTAGTAGAATAGGTCTGTTAGCTCATTTGCCTTCCTAGACATATTATAATGTATCCCATGCCTGTGAGCTTATTTTGTCCCTACCTAAAAATTTCCCTTTGAGGCCAGGATTGAGAATAATTCATATGAAGCTCTTGGCAAACTCTTTTATTCAGCGATATCAGAAATAAATTCTAGAATGACGAACATCATTAGGAAACAAATACGGATTCTGAAAATTATTTTCCTTACTTTGGTTTCTGGACAATTAAAAGTACATATCATAATAGTCTAAATGGCATGTTTTCTTATTAGCTTACAGCAAAGATATGTGATTCTCCACACACATGGTACATACGATTGTCTCTGTCTCTTCTTTTCAGACCTCTAAACTGCTGGTTAAGTTTCCATTTTCAAGTCTCCTCTTGATTTTCTTTTTAATTATCTTGGAAGAGCTTCTTAAAAGTCTAAGTAACAAGGGATGGAGAGATGGCTCAGCAGTTAAGGCATTTGCCTGATAAAATTAATGACCAAATTGGATTCCCCAGTGCTCACATAAAGCCAGATGCACAACGCATCTGGAGTTCATTTGCAGTGGCTGGAGATCCTGGCCTGACCATGCTCTCTCTATCTCTCTCTTTCTGTGTCTGTCTGTTTCTTGCTGCTTGCAAATAAATAAATAAATAAATAAATAAATAAATATTTTTTGCTCATACAATGTATCTATTTATTGATAATAAAGATATTTTTAAAAGTTTAAGGAATAATTTATACCTTGTAGTTCCACGAATGCTCCTGTAGAGCATATAATCTGTGGCTGTATCAAGAGGCAGAGATTTAAACATTTTCTGTTACTTTAAAACCCTAAATTTTCATTTTCATAACTTTCTATAACTTTATTAGCTTACTTTTAAGTCTGTAGTTAACCTATTTTAATTAGTTTCTTTGGTTGTCTGTTCCTTTTTGAGATGGTGCCTCATTCTGGATACCAGGCTAGAATCCCATTCGTAACCACTTGGTATAATAGCCTCTGGGAAGCTGAGATTGTAAACATGTGCCAAAAAAAAAGTCATTTAACCTAGAAGAGAAAAATATTTTGTATTCACATTTATTCAATATATTCCATGCATGTTGTAGTTAATGTATATGTCACAACAGAATAAAATGTATACAAATAATAGTATTAAAATAACTAACATTCCTAATTCAACTTTCTTTTTTAAAAATGGGAAAAACAGATTTAGCAAGTTTTCACAAAAAGACAAGAGGCACATGGTAATTCAAAAACTGAAACTTTGATCAAAAGATTATATGTATGTGTGTATGTGTGTGCATGCATGCGAGAGAGAAAGAAAGAGAGAGAGAGAGATAGAGAGAGAGAGAGAGAGAGAAGGAGAGGGAGAGGGAGAGGGAGAGAGAGAGGGGGCGGGGAGAGGGCAGTATGGCCCTGAAAGTTTCAGGTATCCTCTGCAGCCATGTTTACGAAAAGTTTATCACAGCTTATGAACATAGAGAATTATGACTGTCAGGCATCACTGTATCCCCAGACCTGTTAAACATTAAACATTAAATAGCAGAGCAGTAAAAATATTATATTTTTATAAGAGAATACATTCTAGGTGTGATAGAGCAAAACCATACTTGCAAGGCTGATTTGCAAACGTACATATGAGCTCACACACAAACACACACACTGACCCACAAAGTAAAAGTTCAATTTTTTTTTTTTAATTTGAAGAACACCTAATGAACCATGGTTCATCCATGCAAAGGGACACAATTTTACATTAAATTAGAGAAAAAACTGATTATACAGCAATGTGGCCTATCCATTGACTTTGGATATAGTATTATTTATGTGTTTAGTGTTATTAATGGCAAAGATTGACTGGTAATAGAAAAATAGAACCTTAGTTTATCAGACGGATCTTAGGACAGATTTTGCTAAAGTTCAAGGAAGACTTTTAATATGATTGAGCATTTTTTCGTGTGTTCATTGTGTGGTGAGTGTGTTGCTTCCAGCAAATTGCTCAAAGGTGCTAAATTGCATTTATATCAAAGCAGTCAATGGATTGTATGGATTTTTTTTCCTCATGAAATAAATGTAACATACAGAAAATAACCTTTGTTGTTTTTCTATGCTTATCTTAAAGGTCACATTGTAAATATTAATTAGCAAATATAATGATCAGTAACTAAATGTAAATAAAAATTTTGGTTTTTGTGAGCTAAAAACACATATTTCACAAGAGCATATCATTTAAGTTTCAACAAAAATTGGTTAATAGAAGAAAAAAATTTTAATTAGTTGAAACAATTGTGGTTTAGCCATACAGATCCAGATCCATGGGACAAACTGTGAGGTAAGACAAGATATAAATCTGAGGCTTTTGTTAAAGTTAAACCACCAGGTAGGGTAAGATGTAACTGTGAGACTTGAGTCAGTGTTGCTTGCTGTCAGTCCATTGGCAGAATTATTTGAACAAGAAGCCTCTGCTCTGCTTTATGGATCTTGTAAATGATACAGAAAGTCTCAACCTCATTATCTGAGGACATGATTTTGACTTAAATTCTAGACGGTATGGACTTTAATCAGAGAGACAAAAATACCTTTAGAGCAACATGTCATCAGCACATGACTCAATGCCTGGGAACCACAGAGCAGCCAAATTGACACAGTAAAAGATAATAGAAATAGTTTGACACTCACCTAAAACAAATGAAATGATTAAAATAACAATCTTGCCTCCCAGAAAGAACACAGAAGTCTTCTCTCCTAGTCTAATTTTGTTTTAAGATTTCAAACAATTTCAGAATTATTTTTCCCTGGTTCTACTTTACCACATGTTTAGAATCAGCTTATATTTAATTACATTTTTATCTATGTAACATTGCTATGTGTTTTTCTAAAACTACTTAATCCTACATAATGATGCCTTTAACTTAATTAACACATTCTGTGAAGCTATAGCTTGATTTGCTAACAGATTCTTTTAGCATCTATCTTATTGTAACCTAAGAGAAAATTCCCAGTATGTTTAAAGTGGAGAATAGGCCAGTCTATCTAAACTACCTTAAGTTTTTGTTTTGTTTTTTTATCATCAAACCAATGACACAAATTTCGTGAATTATGTTGGGAGGGAGTCTTGCCTATAATCATACAAGTATAAATAACAGAGCATTTTCATCAAAAATATGACAGTAAGAAGAAAGTAAAGTGAAAGAAGCTCTCCAATTTATAATTCTATTCATGGTAAAATTATCCCTCAATGCCAAAGAAATAATTATGGGTATTCATTGCCAGCAGAATAATCCTGTAATACATAGTGATAAAAGTTTCCAGATGAAGGAAAAGGCAAAGGTTAAAAGCAAATATGTATATTAAGAAAGGAAATTTTGGCCAATAAATATATTTGTTTTTATAAGTGCAGAGATAAAATAAAATATTTTAAATATTTAGTTAAAACCAGATAAATCAGTCCAATAAACAGAAAAGTAATAAATGCAACAGGGGCATCACATATTCACAGAAGCATAAAAATAAATTAAAATATAAATTGTTATATACATACAATTTAAAAAATATTACAAAAGTATATAAAACTGCAGATATACTCATGTTGCATAACAAGAAAGTATTTGAGTGTGGAAAGTCCCATAGATTAAAATGAAGAGGGAAAGAATGATTTAACAGGATAATGTAGGTCAAAAGAATGCTGATGTGTCTTAACTTTTTGGAGAGCCAACTTTAAGCCAAGGAAAATTCACAGTATTCAAAAGCATTTTGTATAATCATTAGGAATCTATTCTCTGAGAGGAGAAAGCAACCCAAACATACATACATTCAAATTTGTAAGATAAAGTGATAACTGCACTGCAATGAGAAACAGATAAAAATGCACCCTCTAGCTGAAGAATGGAAAAACCTTCCTACAGTAATTGATATTCCAAACAGACAGAAAATCAATAATAATGTTGAAAATTGGAATAGTATTATCATGACGAGTAAATTGACATTCCTGTGTTTACTCAACAGAGTTGAAAAACCATGTCCACATAAAGCCCTGAATAAGACTTTTTAATAGCTTCCTTAATAATTATCAAAAATTGAAAACAACCAAAATATCTTCCAATGTTAAGTGGATAAACAAGCTGATGAAATACTGCTTGGTGATAGCAGAGAATGAGTTTGCAAGGCATGGAAACACACTAATGAATCTGAAATTAATATTGGTAAGTGAAGTAGACCATGAAAAAAAGGCTATACAATATAACCTATTTCTCTTACAATTAGGTATAAGGCAAAAGTGCAGAAAAGATTAACACACCAGTGACTTCCTGTAGGCTATGTGGGAGAAAAGTTGGACAGGTGTGACACAAGGATTATTTAGAAAGAAAGGATTCTTTAAAATGAAAGTGTCTTTATTCAACACTTGCTACAGTGTTGGATATATGCAATGCTTATGTTATAAACATTTACATCACAATTTTCACTTAAAGACATTTAGAGATGTGAGAACCTAGGATGGAATGAAAATGTAAAGAGTTTAAAATTGTATTCTAAGTAAATGAAGAACATTCACCAATTCATGTAGGGAAATGGGTACTTGTATAAGAGATGTGGGAAATGGATTGAATCTGTTAAATGAAAGGCAAAATCAAGTGTTCATTAGCATCACATTGTATTAATAAAGTAATTTTCAATTTGCATAACAACCTCTCAGAAACAATTATATCTGTCAAAGAAATAAACAATTAAGTAAATGATGCCAAACTTGCAGTAGGCAATTTCATACGGGTAAAGAGGAACATGGATGAAGGGACAAGAATTAGACCCATCAGTATGAACTGAACCTTAGTTTAATTCAGATGCTAATGGTCACATACACGGGTTAGTATAAACACTTATATTTCCTTGCCATGTTAGTTGAAAAGACCATGAAGTTATTATATCCTAGTAAAAGTGGCACATCTTTAATTATAATGTATTAATTTTCCTTTCCTATTTTTAATTACAGTTGGTACCTATATAATAATGTGATTTTCAATATATGTGTAACATTACATTTTATAATGAATATCATGATTTTCCATTTATCCTTCCTGCCAAAATGTGTAAGGAAGATGTGTCAAGAAGAAGAGTGTAAAAAAGAAAATAATGAAAATGTGTCTCAAGGACAGAGGAGTAATTTATACATAGACACATACATAAACCAAGGTATTGAATTCAGTAGTATTGAACTAAAAACATACTCATATAAATTCATGAATAAATACCCAATTTTCTACTGCCAGGGAATCCCCACTATTTGTGTAGATGTTCTGTACTCAGGAAGATAGAGTTTTCCCCATTATTTTACCATATTTCCCATTTCCTAAATATGGATTGGTCATAGAGAATTTTCTCAATGAAAACAATATGGGAGGCAACAGAAGAGTAAGTTTCAATGAAAATAAGAGAAATACTACATCTCCAAGGTGATCAAGGTCAACATTAATACTGGTAATTCGTGTAATAGCTTATACTTGAAAGATATATGATGGGAATGACATTTGCCTTTGTTGACTTCCTCTCAAATTCTACATTCCCAGTGTAATCATCATGAATCTGTAAAACTCATCTGGATTGAGAAAATCCTAACAAAATATGACCAGAAGTTGTCAGAGTGAAGAGAAATCTTATAAGACTTAGTGACCAGAGTATGATGTAGTATCCTTGTGGGGATTTAGAATAATACATTAGATAAAATCTAAGGAAATCTGAATAAACTAATCACTTTAGATAATATTAATATTTTATTATATTTAATATATAGTGATACAGTTAGGATGGCATCTAAAATGTTAACAGACTTTATTCCTTATATATGGAATTTCTATCTTGATTTACATCTGTATAAAATTTTATTCTTAAATTAGGTTTGCGTGCATTATTAACTATTTTAATATACATATAAAATCAATTTTGTCCTACTAGCTTGTTTCAGGATGGCTAAAAATCAAGATAAATATATGGCATGTGAATTGAAGTGAGATCCATAGATGAGCATCCAAGGGTAGTTTCATGCAGCAGCTGATGCACACTTGTGATCATTCATTCAAGTCGCTCTGCCTCTTAAGAAAGTCACAATTAGGTCCTGAACAAACAACCCTAAAGTGTCATTGTGGTCTACCTGAAGTACGACACAGATATTCCCTCATATTTGTAATGCCAATTATAAATTCATGGGTATATTCTGGTATTATTAAAATGTTCTGTTGACTGAGATATGTATAATATTTAAAAGTGATGAATTTTTAAAACTTTAAGGCTACTGAAAATTCAGTTAACTAGAATGCTAAAATCCCCAATGATGGAAAGTAAATTATGTCTTCATGGTATGGGAGATTATGTCCTGATTTCCTTCATAGCAATTAGACTCTATATAAATGATGCTTCCTTTAAGAAATATCCTAGTATGAAGTTGTAGACAATTATAGGCATTCTATCAATTCTATCAATCAAAATCTTTTAATTTAATGTTTTGTATTTCTAAATTTATATGTAAATAAAATAAATAATTCATGTTTGTTAACATTTTATATGAAAGATATTTTATTTGGACATGGAAACATGTAAGAATGAGAGATTTTTTAAATGTAAGCAAGCAGTATCTAAAGATTTTATGTACCATTTCAAAAGAAGTTCTCCCATCTACATCTACTGGAGAAATATTAGTTATAAAGTACAGCAGACTTTTTATCTGGAAATTATAAAATGGTGTTTTATCACTGTTTATAATAAAAAATGGGATCAATGGAGAGCACTATGATTTTATGATTCAATATTTGATGAATTTGATAGAGTCAATCTGTTCATTTTGAATATTATATATATAATAATGAACATTTTGAAGGGGTTATCCAAGAAATTCTTGTATATTTATAAGCAGAAATTGTGGACTATTTTCACCATCACTCTTGAAGAGAATGTTCTAGGAAACTATCTAGAGTCAGTGTTGCATGGATCTCTACTGCTTTTGATAACTTCATTTTGGATAGCCTCATGGAAAAAGCATGTTGTACTTCAGCTACCTCTCCTGCCCTAGTTGGCATCCTAATATTTGTCCTGTCTGCTCAAGCTTTTGTTCCCTGTGTGGATTTGTGTGCAAGTGTGTGCAGTTTCTTATACATAACATGAAAATTATAAAGAAATTTTACTTATGTTCTTGTAATTGCTATTCTAAGCCTCTTATATGTGCTTCTGTATCTTTTCAATAAGTAGTATGCTAAGTTACAAATGTGATATTAAGACATTCTCCTCTTTAATAACTGCCTACATTCACTGTTAACAATGTCAGTTTAAGTTTAGTGATAACAATCATTAGTACATCATCATGGGTGCTTATTTTTGGATTTATTTATAGTGAAGAATTATATTTATTTTCATAAACATTTTGTGATAGTACTAAAGTTCATAATTTGGACGTTTTCTCCATTCTTTACCAATTTCTATATGATTTCTAAGTTAGGAGTTTTACTATTTTTCTATAAAAGATCTGAGTAGTATTTCAATAGCTTAATGGATTCATCTGGAGAAATTTGACTACCAATTTCAAGTCAACAAAAGCAAAACAATGCAAAAACAATTAAGTATTGTGATAAATACTTTACCCATTGTTCCACTTTTAACATTTTTGGGAATGTCTAGATTTTTAAAGCATTCATTTGCATGATATTTTTCAGTTAAACTACAGTTTCTTGGTGATTCTTCTGACTTCATAGCCAACTGGCTTTTAAATGGAATTTTTAGGATGCCGAGCTTTTGCTGAAGAAGCTAGTATTACACAACTTCATATGGACAAAGGATCTTACAGCTAAAATGATACTTGTTCTATCATTGTTAAACTGTGTAATACATGTGTATGATTAAGAAATATCTCAAGTGATATGGGAGGTGGTGCAGTTCGTCACCTGTGCTGCGGGGATGAACTTCCAATCTAGGCACAGTCTTACTGAGAGGGCCTCCTTTCTGCAAAGAAACTCAGAGGCCCACCCAAGATTACTGACCGGTCAAGTTGACAACAGAAGTTAACCATCTCAGGAGGTACAGTATACTTGCTGATGTTAGCTTTTAAATAATATCTGTATATGTCAATATAACAAAATTATGCACATTCCAATAAAAACTCCCCATCATAAACAACTACACATGTATAGTCAAGTTAGAGTGAGCAACCTAGTAATTTTCTCCATCAAATGAGGAAGTCAGCTTCTTTTCTATCTTTCCAGGGATCAATCCCATGTCAATCCATATGCAAGTGCTCTGCTAGTGATCTTCATATCCAACTTGAGGAATAATTCTCTGCTTTCTGTATTTCTTAAAATCCAAGTATGCAGAAATTTACTCTAGTAAAGTAAAATAAAATTTTGAAAATTTCAGGATCTTGAAAGAATTGTATTATATGAGGTTATTCTAGTTCAGAAAGCTCAAAAATATATGTTTTCTCTCACGTAGAGATCCTAATATATATATATATATATATATATATATATATATATATATATATATATATATATATATATATATATATATATGGATCTCTACTGCTTTTGATAACTTCATTTTGGATAGAAGCAGATGGGGGTAAAGCCTAAAGGTGAACAATAGCCAGTAAAAGGGGGTGATGAGGAAGTAATTAGGGGCAGAAGGACACATGAGACCACCATGAGAATAGTTAGAAGGAAGTACAAATTTAATGAGGAATGATGATAGGAAAGAGTTGGGATATAACACAAATTATGTTTGAAGATGCTCTAATGATACCTAATACTTTGTGTCCTAATTTTTAAAAATATCAATTAAAATATTATTGGCTCATCTCACAGCTTAACTTGAATAAGGTCTTCAGGGTTTTAGTTTGTTTGTTTTTGTGCACATGGGGTGATGCACCCCATGATCAAAACAATTTAGTAGACAACTAGATAGATTAAATTATTGATTTATGCATTAAAATTTATTTCAATAAATATGCTACTAAATATCCAATTGTTTTGTGAGATTTCCTTTTCACACACCCTGAAAAAACACATACATAAAACCATATGTATTTTAGAAAATGTTGATGGAATATTTCAATCCTCCTTAATACCTTTGTTGCCTTGTTCATCCCTAATATTATTGTATGTGAAAGAGAGGACTTTAGATGAAATGAGGCCATGAAGATAATGCGTCTGTAAGGGATTCAGGCTCTGATGACAAAAGAAAGGACAGGGCTGATCACTTTGCTATGTGAAGATATAACAAAAGATCACTCAGCAAAGCAGGCTGATCCTTTTCTGGAACTTCTCAGGCTTTAGGATGGAAAAGAATGTATTCTAAGTCATCAATGTATTGTGCTTTTATTAGAGCCATCTGCATTACTGACATTAATTACTTTGATGAACTAATTAATGAACATGATTTTAATTTCTAGGTATAAGGTACTAAGTCAGCATGACTATACATGAATTTGAGGGCTCATTCAAAATTGCCTAGTCAATTTCTAAAGAAGCAGCCTTATAGACAAGGAGGAGGCTTTGGTATGTATACTACTAAGGGATAACATTGAGTCCCAATTGTCCATGCTTTCTCTTGAATCTGATCACAGTTGTACCATGTGCATTAATACCGCCATACAATTTCTCTCACATGAATATCATTCATGTCTGATTTTATCATTATGTTGTAAATATTCATTATTGTAAATTCTACATAGAAACTTGTTTGTATTCTAGACACTGTATTTTCAAGGTCACTAATGAGTTTCAGGGTGGTCAACATGAGTTCATTTCTCATATCTTATTTGAGCTACTAGAAACAGCACTACATTTGAACACCACCCCTTTAAAAATCACCATTTTTTTCTTGTAAAAATACTTCCTTGAGACATCTCAATTTCTGGTTTTGAATCTTTCATCTCTTTCTTCACATTCTGTTGCTCCCACCTTTCCATGGGTTCAACCCCGTTTGTAGTAGGCAAAGCATTCAATGAGTTTTCATGTGATCATATTCAACTGTCAATGAACTATTCAATTATTCAAAGGGCTTTCACATGAGTGTCTGATACTGATTCCAGATTCTATACTGAATATCTCTACTAACTACTTACATGAATATATGTAATTTGATTTTTATATATTAATTTGAATTTAGCATTTCCATTATATTGCTTTCTTCCAGATATCCTGATTTCAGTAAACTGTCAATATTCTTTTATTGTCTATGGTTAAAAAATCCTTAGTTAACACTAATCTGTTCATAATACCTCACCCAATCTATCACTACATTCCATCAATTTCTGTGTAAAATCCATTGACCCACCTCTATATCTTGTTTAATGTGTTATCCTTATTTCCTATTTCTTAAAGTTTTAGACAAAATGTTTTAAGGTCAGTGTTTATTAAATAATCTATCTTTTTTTCCTTTTCTTTTATAGTCAGTTCTTAACTTGCTAACTAGATGGTAATAGTAGAAGAGAAAACATTTCGATTTTTCATTTTCCTTCCATGAGCCTGCCCTACTTTTCCCCCCTTTTTTTCTTACCCAGTTATATGTCTGTGTGTTTATTTATGTTAACATTTTGTCTTGTCTTTCCCTCCATAGGCTTTTGTCTTTCTCTTCTTTCTGCCTATTACCAAGCTGGTATCTGTCACTAAGAAAGACAGTACAACAAACTGCATGTACTCTTACCTGTAGAGTAGACCTGTTATTTCTTTGAAAAGGTATACAGTTGCACTTGTTTGTATACAAATCAAATTATACTATATGCTCTCAGCTCTTTGTTTTTACATTTCTTATGTAACAACTAGATAATTTTTCCAAGTCAATGAATACTGTTATGATACATAATTTTCTTAACACGGCACAGAAGTACATTACATATAGCATAAATAACAAAAATATTTTTATTATCACCAGTTCCCTTCTCTTCGATTTTATAACAATGAACAATTTAACAATGCTACAAGATGTACTTATAAATATCCATTTATAAAAATTCTCATCTATGCAGCAAATCACTAGAATGCAAAAGCTGAGTCAAAATATATATGCAATTTTAATTTTAACATATATTGCTGCATTGCTTTAAAAAAGGCTATAAAACTTAGGAATGCAAAAACTGCTCTTTTTTGCTTATAATAATATATCTTAATGGCATTCCTTTTGGTAATTTAGTTATGTGGCGTCCAATTACATTAATTTCTTTGGCAATATATTGGAAATACTGCTTTGGCTCTTAAATTAGCACTGTTCTGGCATTTATCCCAGAGCTACTTAAAATAATTTAAAAGGAGGGGGGTAAAAAGATTTTGAAAATATCGATATCAGTTAACTATGTTATAGAGGAAAACAGGCTATCATTCTTTGAAAACTTGTGAAAGTGTATTGTAATATAAAATAAGTCATTTGCTTCTTTGGATTAAACTACAGAAAATTTGGAATTTATCTCCAATCACTTTTAAATTTGCTTCAATTATGCATTTCCACAGTCCCTATATTTCGACTAGCTATTCAAGTTGGTGCTTCAGTCTGTCAGACCTAGTCAATATCAGTTTTACACAAGTTGTTTAGTAATAAGAAAAGTAAAGATTGAAAGTACATAATATGACATCCTGCACAGGACTTTCTTTAGAGGTTAAAGGAGTGTTCAACATAATTTGTCTTGCAAGAATCTATAGTTGGATATTTCCTAGAAGGTTTCTTTAGGTGGTTCATTTTGTCTAGTCAAACACGTGTTCTGAAATTGATTCTATGATACATTTGATATTGTAACATTTCTAATTTATATGTGCAATAGTATTAGTGACTTTACAAAGTTAATTAGCACTATGTTTTCTTTCATAGTGATTAATTTTAAAAAGCATATGTTAAAACTGGTGCCATATTGGGTTTACAAAGCTTTAGCTTTTAACAGACATACTTGGGCTTAAGAATGTGGGTATGGAGCCACTTTTAGATGATAATAATTTGATAAGCTTACAAGTCATCATAACACTTTAAATAATATAATAAAATGTTGTCTACAAATAAGGTCAGTTCTGGTTATCCAAATGTATTTCATGCCTTCTATATACCAATGTTCCTTATATTTGAATACCATGCATATTCTTTTACAATATTACCTCACATAGAATATGTGTACATGAGGCATAATTTTACTTAAATATGTTACCATAGAACTAATTATACAACCCCATATGCTTATAGTACTTATGTAAACACAGAACAAAAAATGAAGTCAGATGAAAATACAACAGGCAAAATAGCCAAATTTGTAAACTTAATTTAATATAACAGATGATTCAGCTTTGCTGAAGTCAAACACTGTCTCAAGCATGTTTGTTTATGATTGTGTGTGTGTCAATACTGATCTCAGATTGCCTGAAGCTCATCATCATTCTTGAGTGTGCTCATGATGACACTATTGCCCAATAGTGACAATCTCCAATTTAACTCAGAAACACATTCATACCAGCATGCCACGGTATAATCTGGGTTCATTGTAGATCAAATAAGTCATTCATGAGTTAAATTTTGAGATTATTTATCATTAGCTCAAATAATTAATGTGATGCTTGACAACAATGTGACCTTAAACATCAATGTAAAAACAAAAACACAACACAAAAACAGTTAACGTGATTATGCAATATTTCAAAATTAGTCTTGTTGGAATCCATAACTATATGTATTAAACAGGTCATTCAATTGAGTGTAAACTCCATTTAGAGATTTCCATGGCAGAAAATTGATGTTGATACGTGGAATTTTAAGTAACAGAGGATAAACTCAGTGAAGATTTTATCACTTTAGAGGAACATTTTGAATCATGGTAAGGGTTCAGGACCCAGGGATCAAGCCACTGCTCTCTTCATTTACTAAGACCTTGTTTTTATATATCAAGGCAACAACATTGCCTTTAAATTTTAGGTGAGCTTGCGGAGTACATTAAGAGCAATGCTTAATTTTAGAGCATGAACCTGATAACCAGATTTGATGTTAGAAAAGCAAGATGAAGACTAAGAAGTATGATTCAAGGAATAAGGAGTCTTGTTTGGAGGTGCACTTAAAGAAAGGAGAAAATAATGAATATGATGACAGAAGCAAAGCACACTTTTATACTAATGGTAATTTTGTATTTAAAATTCTAGTTGAAATTCTTTTTCAACTAGAGAATTGGCATTTGAGCACAACTGATCTAAAATTATCACACAAAATGTTTGATATAATTTCTGATTAAGAAATATTGGTTCTACATATGAATAATAAACAATGATATATTTGGGCAATTTGGGCAATGCCCTAATTACTGAAGAAAAAACTTTTATTTTTAAAAAATGAACATGGCTCCACAATAGTAGCACACATCAAGAAAGTTACAAAAAACTCTGAAGAATTCAGAATCCTCTTTAAGTTATATGCATAGTCCATAACAGCTTTATTTTAGTAATGCAAAAATTAAGCAATTAAGAAGAGAACTTGCTCTTCTCTGAGATGGTGACAAGACCTTTGTTCTTACATTTTTATTTTTTCTGTATTTTGATGAAAGAGTTCCATTAATCAAGTACTTGAGAGCTATGCTTCGAAACCAGGCTCCCAACATTGGTGGTTCATTGTCAATGGTAAGATGATCATGGCAGAATAATTGTCATTTAGTAGATTTAGTAGTTAAATTTTAATTGTTATTTTATATGTGGTCTATAAATTTGAACATACATATGGCCAAAAATATACAATGACCTCTAAAATATGTGGGTTTTTTTCAAGGTGTAGGTATAGGATCTTGTATATCAGACTTATTAGCAAATTTTGGAGTGGCTTTCCTCATGTATAAATATACAAAAAAGTTACATTTCATAAAATAATTCCATA
This sequence comes from Zapus hudsonius, assembly GCA_004024765.1. Classification (NCBI taxonomy): domain Eukaryota; kingdom Metazoa; phylum Chordata; class Mammalia; order Rodentia; family Dipodidae; genus Zapus; species Zapus hudsonius. Next base: position 14,512 of record PVHP010008502.1, on the reverse strand, counting down.
TTTCAGGGCTGGGAATATGGCTCAGAGATTAAATGCGCTTGCTTGAAAAACCTTCTGGCCTGAGTTAGATCCCTTGTCCTCATGTAAAGCTAGATGCACAAAGTGTCGCATGCATGTGAATTTCTTTGCAGTGGCAAGAGGCCTTGATGTACCCATACTCTTTTTCTGCTCACAAATAAATAGAAAATATACTTAAAATTCAATATTTCTTTACAACTGATGTTATCTTCCATGTATATTACTATATCTATGCTGTTTCTCCAGTGTATATACAGAATTAGATGTATTAGACCAAAAGCCCACTTGATCATATTTCCTAGGATGTAATTGAAATAAGGAACATTCTGACAGTGAAAAACTTCTTGTCAGAGATTGCTAAAGCATTTCATTATTTAGTTTTAAAAGGCTTCTGTGAGGATGTATATATATATATATATGTATATATATATACATATATATATGTTTACATGTTTCTGTCCTCATAACATATGTAAATAATGCCAGTAGCAATGCAGAATGATATTCTACAAAATATTTACCTTATCTGTTCCATTGAACAATTTATATTTTTGTTTGCTGTTTTCAAATCTAAATGCTGAGATTCAATATGTGGTCAAAGATCTCAACATTTCATAAGAAGAATTTTGAGTGAAACATACCTAATTTAATTATTAGGAGTTATACACTCTCAAAATAATTTGTCATCCTGAGTCTTTCCATATGTATATCTTCAATTTCCTTAGTAGTCTCCTTGGCATGGCAAAGAACTAAGAATGTTATCCCCTGCCTAGTTACTATGTTTCTAAAATTACAAAAGATGTCTTTATGATTGTGTAATCTTTCCCAAGTTATGTCTGCAAGAAATAACTACATGTTCAACTTGCAACTTACGAGGAAAAAAAAAACCATTTCTGTAATGAAGGGAGCCAGAAATTGATTGAATTTCTAACCAATACTTACTAGAGATGCAGTGTGTGTGTGTTTTCTCATACTGAATTTTATCAATAGGCTGGGTGATCTCTTCCACACAACACTGAAGTTTTTAAATTCCCCTTTCTCTTTTCTCCTAAGACTTCCAGACTCCCCCAAGTGGATATCTGAGAAATTTAGCCAAGTGCCTCTAAATAACTGACACTTCATAATGAGCCTAATCAATCCACATCAACTATTTTTAATTGAAGCATGGTACTCAGAGAATTTCTCTTTGGAAGAATCTAACACTGCCCCGTCCTTCCACCTATAATTTAGAATATACTCACATGACTACTGCCTCTCTTGTCAAGACTTTTTTTTTTACCCTTCTCTCATAAAAGTGAAATCAAGGTGTCAGATTCATTTAGTGATCATATTATCATTTTTTAGGGTCAGTGCTAAATACAATTCTCCATATAGGACACATAAAATGGACTATATTGCAGTCTTGTCCCCCAAATAAACAAGATAAACACAGCTTATGTCAAACTGCAGTTTGCTCTGACATAGGGACATCTAAATGTCTGGAATCTGCTTTAACCAATTAAGCCTTTCAAGGCAAAAGGAAAATAAAGCCTTCAGCGAATCCATCCAAGGCACCATCTCCCAGCCTCCCACGCCCGTTATTGATCTTTTTAAGTGCCCACTAATGAGTCCTATGGTAGTCGCAGACCTATGGTGTGTTTATACCTGATGGGGTGCTCTCACTCCATCACCTCAGAGGAGCTAAACTTACACAAAGAGAGGATCACCTGGGAGGGAGTGCGGGAAGAGGATGCTGACAATCTTGACCGCTCATACCACCCAGCCCTGTGTCACCAGGGAACTCAGCCACCCCCATTCCCTACTGTCCCACAAATCCACTAGTTTCTGCGGATATTTTCCATTCAGGGCGCTTCTAGGGCGAACGCTTTTGTTCCTCGCCTCTTCTGTGGGAGAGCCAGACACGCAAAGCGAGCTGGTGGCAGGCAGCGGCTTCTTTGTGCCACCAAGCATCCCTCTCCTCTCGGCTTTGGCAATTTGGGAAGAACTGATGTTCCCTGGGGAGGTGGATGAGGGGGACTGCCAGGACCAGGGACGCATAGGAGTCCCTTCCCACTCCAATCGCGTCGCCACAACTCCCCTCCCCCGGCTCTCCCCACACAGCATCTAACCGCATCTCGAAGTGGGGTGTGCTTGTGGGGGGTGTGCAATTCGGTATCCATATTTTAACCAATACGTTAAAAACAAAAGAGAATTCAATGAGCCATGCCAGCCACTCTGGGCGGCGGTGATGGCGAGAGGCGAGCCCTGGCTGGCACCTGCCAGGAGTCGCTGCAGTTGGAAGCGGATGGCTTTGGTGCTGAATTATTAATTTATTTCCTTCCCAGGCCCCCGCCCCCAGCCCGCCTGGCGGAGCCGACCCGGCGGCCCCACCTGGAAGGAGCGCCGCCCCGGTGGGTGGGTCGGTGGTCGTGGCCTCCCCGGGGTCCCGGCGGGGCGGCGGGGGAAGCGCGCGGGGCGGGGGGCGGCGGCGGCGACAGATGCGCTCCTGTGACAGCTCTCGGGATCAGCCCGGTGGCTCCCTGCCATTGGCTCAGTGCGGCGGACCGGCAACGCCGCCCGCTATAATAACACTCATGCCCGCCAGCGGCGGCGACTCGGAGCGCGGGCGCCCAGCGCGGGGGACCCTGCCTGGCGGGCGGCTCCCGCAGCCCCGCGACGCCCGGCCACCTCTCCGCCGCTGACGGCGTCCCCGCGCCCGGCCTCCCGCGTCCGGCCACGCTCCTCCCCGCGCGCCCGGCCCGGCCCCGCGTGCGCCCCGCCGCGTCCCGGGGCGGATCAGACGAGAGGCACCGGCGGGGCGCGCGGGCGGCATGCGGAGGCGGCGTGGCCGGGGCGCGCGTGGCACCGGGGCGCAGTGAGCCGGCTCCGCGCGCCCTGCCCGCCGGCTCCTCCCCGCTCCGGCTGCGGCTGCGGCGGCGGCGGCGCGGTGCATGGAAGGAAGCGGCGGCTGCGGAGGAGAGGCGGCGGCTGCCCCATGGAGTGTTACTACATTGTCATCAGCTCCACGCGTCTCAGCAACGGGCACTTTCGCAACATCAAGGGAGTTTTCCGCGGCCCTCTCAGCAAGAACGGGAACAAAACTCTGGTAATTCATTCTCTCTCTCTCTCTCTCTCTCTCTCTCTCTCTCTCTCTCTCTCTCTCTCTCTCTCTCTCTCTCTCCTCTCTCTCTTCTAGGAGGGCATTTGGAGGATTTAGGTGGCTGTTAGTTTTGGAAGCTTTCTGCGGTTTAATTTGTCTTGGAACGCATTCATTTATCTATGTGATGGGCGTGGGGTGAGAGCAGGGAAGGGGTGCTGTGATCCATGGCTTTCCCTGACTCTTCCTCAAGGCTCTCCACTCTGCACCTCACTCCTATGCCTCATACCCGACCACAGCCCTCGTTGGAAACATATCGTTAATAAGACCTTTAAAAAAATCAGGCTCCCAAGTGATGCCTTAACATCCTCCCTGGAGGGAGCTGAAGGTGAATGAGGATGGGGGTTTCTCTGTTGGAGGCAGGGGCCCTGTGGCGGGACTGAGTGACAGTCTTGGAAAGAGTTTGTATTTGGGGTCTCCTTCCCTGAAGGACTGATGGACAGCAACACTTCTCTAGTGAGTTGTGTTACCTCAAACTCCATGCTGTCAACTTTCAGCTTGTCACTCTGTAGTTTGGGGTACAGTGATGAAGGGTGATCATCGTGGCCAATTAGAGACAGTAGGAGACATGTTACAGCAACAGAAGCCGCACAGGGCTGGGAGGTTCTCACTGGCTCACTGAGCTTCAGCGTTCTGTGTCCTGGTAGGAAAAGCACTCCTGATTGGTGGGGAAAGATGTGCTGCGCATAGAGACAGAGAGAGAGGAGCAGCTCCCACTTTTCTTATCAATTCCAGTCGCCACAAAACCTCTCTACAAGACCAGCTCACAAGCACTGCTTTTCTGGAGAGGCATGGCCTTCCATAGGGAAAGGAGAAGAGGGGCGAAGGTTCATTAGTGGAAGTGATGCAGACAACAGCTAAAGTAGGGTGGTGATACTCAACTGTAGGATTTCATTCAGTCTGGACCCCACTAGCCATCAGTCTTCCCTCTCCTTTTGCTCAATTGTTACTTACCTGGAGAGGGTAAAGAGGCTCAAGGAGACATTCAATATAACCACAGTAAATTTGGTTTTCTTTATTTCATCTTCTTTACATATCTTGAAATATATGTTTTAAAAACCCTCATGATGTGTTTTTCAAAAATAAGGAAAAGTTCTCATCTGAAGTTTTAAATCAACTAGGACACTAACTGGGGACATTTGACTCCTCTTTCACATCCATATGTTAGACACCAACTTTTCCAGTTCATTTAAGACTCAAAAACACAGGGCTGATTCATGGTTTTGTTGTTCTGGAGGTGATTATGTTCTGTTATTGACAAAAGAAAGTTTCCTGCATCTTCTTTACTGGATTCTGTAGATTGGAGGAAGTCTGGAGGACCAATTGAATCTGTGTTGCCCTTACACAGAAAACTTTTAAGAAACATTTGAAGAAAATCATTTCATTTAGAAGAAAGAAAACTCTTCAACACATTTAACTTTATCAAACCAAGCTTCACAGAGGGAACTAAAAATTTAAGGAATAAGAAGCCATTTCCACAGTTACTATAACAATACAGGCATTAAAACCTCCCATAGAGTTTATTGAAAAACAACGTCATTCCCTGAAGTTCAACTTGTTCCAATGGTTCATCATGAATCCTAAGTGAGCTGGGGGTTTCTGAGGACCCTGGAATTAGCTATGCTGGCTTAGTTGTTGTGTGCTTCAAGCTGTTGAGTGCTTAATCTCTCATAGTAACAAAAAGCAGGATGAAAGACTAGTTTTGCCTGTGTAACCTTGTGATTAAAATGTGTGGATAAAAAAACAGTCACCTGAATGAGATGAATAGATCCAAATATAATTAAATATCACAAGCTGCCATGAAGGATAATGTTCTTTGAAAATGATCTCTTCCTATTTCTCTTGATTGAGAAGACAGAATCTTGGGTGGACGTCCCTTAAATTCCTCCCAGGTTGTTCATAGGCTGCCCTTGTTTATATTTGTTTTATATGCCATTTACACTAGCTGAGGTCTTGGCGATTTTCATACCAAAGTCTTAATTTATTTGAAGCTCATTTTTATTAAAAAATGCACATATATGCATTTTCCAATGATTGTAATGAGTTTCGTTACTGAAAAATTATATATACGCTTGTGATGAAGTATAATAGAATGAATTCTAGAAATATTTATGATAATTATCATAATTAAAACAGTGTTTTCCATGTGTACATAAAGTTAATTTTTATATCTCATAGGATGCTAAGAGGACTTACTATAAGTTTTGATTTATCATCAGCGAAAAATACATAATTGAACCTGAAATGTTAGATAGACCAACTTTGCTATGTGCACACAAAATTGATTAAAAGGACTATAATCACATTAGAAAAAAATGAAGATCTTATGTGCACCAAGTCTTTAGAATTTATTTTATGTTGGTAGATAAATCATATATTTGATTTGTTAACTTTGTAGTTATGCAGTATTAACTATGAGACCTTAATAAATGTATTTTAGACTTAATTTTTATATATTTAATTTTTATCATGCATACATTACATTCAGAAAGATTAACATCTCAATTTTTCCCTTTACTTCTTACTAGTCTGTTTTATTTTTCAGGAAAACAAAACTTAAAGCCACTCCTGCAATTGGGATGTTCCCCAAGAAGTTAGATTATTTTCAATTACTAGAAGGTTATAGAACATTTAGAGCTTTTTGTTTAGATTTCATAATAATAATTTTATAGATTTCAAAACTTCATAAAATAATTTAAGGTGTGCCCTTATGAGTATAGTGTTCTGCTAGGAATAAAAGTGACTTGTAGAATAACTAGTGCAATTTGGATTTCAGTGGCATTGACTAATGATTTCAGTCCTAAATCCAAGACTATAATCCTATCATTCTTACTGGTGAGATCCTCAGATTATATTGTTCTTAACAGAGGTCATATTTTGCTGCCCAACATAAAATTCCTAAACAAGAAAAAAAAAGAGAAAGACATACCTTGTTGTTAATAATGAACTTATTGATTTACTTTTTCCACTAGGTAATTTTTATTAAAATATGAACATCTCCAATTTTGTCATGTCTTACAAGCGAATAGTAAAGTCAGTTAACTTGTTTATGATTTCTGTTACGAATTGCATCCACTCTTGACATAGCTTAATTTCATGGAATAAGAAATAAATATTTTATTAGTGACCCCAAATATTCCTGGATAAAGTATAGGCTTAGAGGAAATGAATAAAATTTATGTTCCATGGAGTCTCCTTTTAATATTTAAATTGTGTAAGCCACTACCTTTTGATTAAATTATTCAGCTGATTTTTTTCAAGTTGATCCACAAAATTATTTCTCCTAATAATATGTCTTAAAATTTTATCATATATATGTAAATATAGATGTTTATCTGGAATTTTAATATATATTTAACTACTTTTCATGAGAAATTTAGGTTTGGAATCTTAGAGGCCATTACTAATTTGTGGTTTGTATTCTGTTATTTGGTCAGCATTTTGGTATCTCAAATGTTACAATGTCTCTGGTTATCGAAATTAAAAAGAATCAGTAGTGATATTGAATTTATACAGTAAATTGGTGTTATAAAACAGATTTTATGATATATTACAGTTTATGGAATCTGGGGGAATCAGTTTGATAACATGATTAAGAGATAGTGCTGTGTCACATGTTCTGTTGAAGGCATTTTTCTTGTCTACTTGCTTCTAAGTAGGGGGAAATAGTATTAAACTTACAGGATAACTTGACATTAACTTTATTTTATTTTGTCTTCAAGTGTGCAAACATCACTAAGTTCTGGCCCAAGTGATTCTGTAGGCTGCTCTTTTTTAATCAATATGGAGAACACCAGGCTTAGTAAGAGAATAAATTATTTTATTTAGTTCTCAATGCATTTTTTGTTTAATTCCTTCAACTTTCTTAGGGTGCCTAAATTGCACCATGGCCTCTGTATATTATATATTGTGGGATATGCTTCAATTTTCAGTTATATTTCTACTCAACTTGATTCTGCTTTAACAAAACTTTTGCATCTTCAGACTTGTCAATTTCTTGTCAGTCAAAATGTTTTTTCGTGTGTTAATTTTTGAAAATCTCTTTTTGGTTTTATTTTTGTTTATATAGGAACTGACAATATCAAAGGTAGATCTTCCAAATATAGCATACTGTCCTTTGTTTTACTTGTCTTTATGGAATATAATTTGCTGTTAATGTCACCCCTTTATGCACTCTCCAGGTCTCCCAGAAAGTGTAATTTAAAAGTCTCTCCACTTATCCAAAGCTATTTAATGACACTGTAAGACTATAAGAATGAAAGGACCATGTTGCTGAGTAAAGAATGGTGAAAAATGTTAAGATAACGATCCTCAAGAGAGCTTAGGGTTGGGGGAAGATGCAGGGGTTGTATTAATAGATCCACAAACTGTCACTTTTTAAATTTGTTCATGTTATTAGTCATGATAAATTCTTCCAAGTTATTTCAACTTATGCATTCTGTATCAAGATCTATGTTGTGTCTCACTATTCTGAAATAAATGTGCTATTATTTGCTGTGTTTTACGTGAAACCTTATAGCATGTACAATTTCAGAATACATTTAAATAAGAAAAAAATTCTGATTGAATTTTTCTTAACATGACACCAAAATGGGCTCAATATTGTAAAGGAGAATGTGGTCATATCTTTGCCATTAAATACAACACGAGTTCTCTTAGATTGCTGAAATCCAGTAGGAGAGTAGAGTCTAGGCTACTTCTCAAATCTTCACCAATGTTATATGGGTCATTAATGATGTTGTTGATTACCTTGCTACTGAAAATACCCACTGGCAAAAGTTTTAAGAGTATCTAGTGTAGTGCTCTCTTAAGGTTGCATCAGGGCTAAGTTCAGGTTGTTGTTTGTTTAGTGTGGACAGTGTTTGAAAATGTTTGAGTAACAATGTCAAATGAAAAATAATGTTCTTTCTTGTTTTCCAGTGTGGAATTTTCACATTTTACACTAATTTTTCTAACAATGAAGACATTTAAATTTTTCTATACCTACTTAATTAAAAAATCAGTCTTCCTATGGAAAAGTTGAATCATTTATGTTTACTTTTATCAACTTATAGAAGGATAATGGTCTTAAAGTGTTGGCAACGTATTTCTAGTTTTTTCCTGTATCATTTACCATATATGCCTTCAGAGCTGATTGACAGTGTTTTCTGGATCAAATATGTTGGAGTACAATCATAATAAGAACTACGTAGGGAGTTGAAGGTGGTAATTTAAACTTGTAGACTTTGGGCTGAGAAGAGACTAGAAGAGAACATTATTATCATGCCTGAAGGCTTATGATCAATTCCCAGCATTAGAAACAAATAAAACAATATAAACTACGCTATTATAGAAGGCTTTTGGGGTAGGTTTATGTCCTCCATTGACTCTGGTGTTAAAATTAAACTTGTAACTTGGATCTCCAGCCACCTGGCTAGAGTAGGTGTTACTGGGGGCAGATCTGGATTCCAGCCCAAAGACTTAAGAGAGCATTTTAAGTTCTTTGGATCCTGCTTGATGCTTTGTGTGTGTGTGTGTGTGTGTGTGTGTGTGTGTGTGTGTGTGTGTTTGTGTGTGTGTGTATGTGTGAGTGTGTGCGAGTCCAGTTTGGACGTTCATCCCATCAATGTGAGGGTGTCTATAACAGCTTTCACTTAGGCCACTAGACATTTTTGGTTTCATTTGAAAATTAATTTTGAATGTTATTTCATTCATTAAATCATACTTCAAATAATAATTTATAATCAAAGATATTTGAAAAATGGCTTATACAGTTAAAATGGTCTCATAGACAGGATAGTTCACATTATTAAAAATAATTGTGAAATAATACAAGATTGAAGAAATTTCCTCCAGTGGCCAGGGAGTTTGATTAACCATTTGCTAGAAGAAGTCATTTATAACATGTGATATGGTACAGCTAAAATATAGATGAAGACATTATGTATATTTACCTATAACATTTTATGTTGCCAACCATAAGAAAAATAATGAAGATAAAATATTGTTAATTATTTATTCAAACATTTACCCTATTTATTTCATTCTAAATTAGATTTGCATTCAAGAAGAGCTTACAATGTTCACTATATTTATGAAAGTGACTTTAGCTGGCAAGATTCTGTTAACTTAATAAATGTATTGTTGAACACTTCCTTAGAAACTTATAGATAATGCGGGGGTGATAAATAATTAAACCTCAACTCTACTTGTCAAAATTGGACAAAGTCCATTATCAGTTGCAGTAATCTGAACTCTTTTATAACCTATGGCATCATGGGAAGAAAGTTGCATACTTTCTTCAATGTAAGTACATTTCATATATCAAATGTTTATGATAGAAGTATGATAATTTATTTTTGTTTTTCCCCAAGTAGCTTTAGAAACATGAGCTCTATTCAATATGATGGATAGGAACCTTTCATTTAATCAGATACTGATTTAACTGCTAAAATGCATTTTGGAGACGTAGTTAGCATCTAAAATCAGTTGACTTTAAGTTTAAAGGATGTTACTTCAGATAATGTGAGCTGGCTTTATGCAAAATGTGTATAATTCTTTGGAGCAAAAAACTGAGCTTTCTTGTTAAACAGCTGCCTGAGGTTTGCAGCTCCCAGTCGCATATTTCCCATTTGCTTACCTTTCTCAACCATTAAATCACTTCCTGAATATAAACCAAGTGGACATACATGCACACTATCATACTGCTTCCATTAAAGAACTTTGATACATGAGGCATCTGACTATAACAAATGTTTTACAGTAAGGTGAGTAAATTATTTTTTATTAAATAGTTTATAATAACTGTATTTGAATCTCTGTATTAGTCTATCTGTCAAGAATACTGACTTCATAAAAATAATAAATGATACCCTGTTGTAACTATATAAAATACAGCCATTCTTCCCTCTTCTAGTCCAACAGCTCATCACCATCTTCTTGCACTTGAATGAATTAAGGCTACCTCTAAAGAAAGAAAATATTTTAAGCTCAGTTTTAGAAGTTTACAATTTAGTAACATAAATTTAAGCCTTAGGGGCTAGGGAGAAGGCTCAATGGATAAAATATTTGCCATACAGGTATGGGAACCTGAGGTTGGATCCCCAGCACCTGCATAAATACCAGGAGGTGGGCCTGGCTGCTGCCTGTAATCCTAGCTCTCACACAGCAGAAGGCAGGGATTCCCAGGGCAAAGTGGCTAGTTAGACTAGCAGAGTCTGTGAGTCACAGGTTCATGAGAAAAAAACCCCACCCCAGTAAATAACCTGGCTATCTATACTATCTGAATCAGTGAGGTATGGGTTCGAGAGAACAGACCTTTTCTCAGTAAATACAATGAAGAGTGATTGAGCAGAAACCTGATGTCAACCTCTGGCATTCACGAGCACATGCTCACATAGGCACTCATACCCACACACTTGCACAACCAAGTATGAGAGAGAGAGAGAGAGAGAGAGAGAGAGAGGAGAGACAGAGTAGTCTTTAAATGGAGTTTTGTAGAATAAAGGATTTATATTTTTTTATATAAAAACACCAACTGAAAAACATCACCTTAGAGAACATCCCTTGTCAGACATAGCACGTAACAGTCCTTGATTTTGGAGTTTGAAAATTTCAGAACTATAAATTCAGAAGATTTTAAAATAGAAATCTATTTTAAAAGATAACACAAAATGATAGTCACATACTACAGCCTAAAATCACAAGGAGCACACAACTCTAATAGGTGCATGTTAGTTAGCAGATCAGTATTTGAGGAACACAGGGAGCTGACCAGAATTTAGATTTTGTTCTGTGGTAAAGAAGGCCAATTCTATAGTTATCCTATTTTTTTAATAGAGGAAGAAAGAGGGACAAATGACACTAATGTGACAAATGACACTTGTAGAAAAGCCAGGCTGTCCATGATGGCTGGTAGACTTGGCACTGGGTGATTAAAGCAGTGGTTTCACTTTTGTCTGTGCACAGATATTACTGAAGAGGGAATTTTCATTTTCTCTAGTTTCTGCAAGATCACAGAATGGCCTCATCCAATATGAGTATACTGTGAAGCTCAACATTTTTGATAAGTACATACATACAAGTCTTCACCTATAGACCCAGATAAGCTCAAACCTAGAATATCTCAGGAGCTTCTAGTTATATTTTTCTGATATAAACAAGAAAGAGAAGGCCTTAAACAAGAGGGAAGAAGAAAAGGTGATCCGATGGATAATGTGATTGGACAAGGTTTAGGAGATTTTAGTTAAATGAGATTAAAGATGGGAACTTTTAGTGATGGAGGAGTAAGGGAAATGGTTGAGAAGTACCAACATGGGTGAATTCACCAGATTATTGTCCCACGGATTTGGGGATAAAAACATATTCCTCTTGGGGGGGGTTATGGGGCAGTGATGTTTTCAATGAAACAGACTAGTTGAAGCAAAAGGTGTTGTTTCAGATCAGTGAGTGTTTTAAGCTATTGGCATTATTTATAGACACTTAGGAAATCATGAGAAAATAGTCCAAGAGTCTAGGGTCCTATGGAAATGTTGAGAATTGTAGTAGAAAAGCTTACAGTGCCACTAGGAAGATGAAGCTTAGGAAGAAAGAGGGATTTTCAAAGTTCTGGCTTGTGATAGGCAGTATCACTAAAGGCAGAGGATGAGATAAGCTTGATTGTCATTGCTTTCATGGAGTCAGTGGAAGTGGTAGGAAGTTGGGAGGGTGACAGGAGTGTTGTGGGGAACATTCAGAGGTTTTGTGCTCATATGTCTCCTATTGTGAATCTAAGTATTTGAGCATGAACCTCCTCTGAGATCCACAATGCTCTCTGGAAGTTATCTAAAGTGTTTTGGAAGAGGGGCTTGGTTCCTTCAAATGAAACAATTCCCATCCCACATTCAGGCATTGGGGCTTGAAATTAATACTGAAAACCTAACTTGTTACAGTCAGTTTGGCTAGCAATGACAAGTGGATATAGATTGTGCCCAAACAACAGTAGTTGCTTTCCATACATCTTGAGGCTTGTAAATTCCCAGACCAAAGCGCTGGCTAATTCATGTCTAGTGAAGGCCTCTTTCTACTTTTGCTGTATCCTCACAAACTAAAGAGCACAGAGTGAGGTGGCCTGTGATGGCATTTTATAATGTCTTGTACCCTTTTCATGGGAACTATGAGCTGGACTTTCATGACTATTACCTTCCAAAGACCTTATCTTCCAACGCATCAAACCAACAGCAACAGGGAGATCCAGACACTCAGTTGATGGCAGCCACCCATTCGTGTTCCTCAGGTAGGAAACCTGAAAGCAGGAAATGTGTGGAATGTTGAACATTTGTTTTGAGAGTCTTTATAAAAGTCTGGTATGTCAAAGTTGGCCATGGACTTTGTCCAGTTTGTGAACAGCATGAAGACCAGTGTACCCTCTGAGGGGACTGGGAATGATGCAGATAAAAAAAGTGATGGCAAGGGAAGAAGTCCATCTGGAGTGACTTTGTGTTCTAATACTAATAAAGAGAGGAAGGTGGGATTAAAATGATCCTCTCCTTATTCAGTGGAAATATCTTCTATAACTTAATTCAGAAAGTGAATGGGAATTCTATATGTCACCTTCATGGTACCTCTGGGAAAACCTGATGATTTAACAAATCACCAATCATTGAGGATAGTTCCTTAAAGAAGAGAGAGAGAGAGAGAGAGAGAGAGAGAGAGAGAGAGAGAGAGAGAGAGAGAAAGAGAAAGAGAGAGAGAAAGAGAGAGAGAAAGAGAGAGAGAGGAGACTGTTGCTTCAAAATTATTCTTGTATCCACTTTGGTATTTGTAAAATGTACACTTAGACAGTGACTGAAAGTAAAGGGATTGTCATGATATCTGTCTGAACTTATGTCATCATCCTGTCTTCATGTCACTTTCCAGTGGGAACTGCCTGTAACCCACGCCCTTAGCGCCAACTGTTCACCTAAATACTATTTTATCTATTATTTTCACATTATTAGAAATATGTAGGTAGATATTTTCCAACATTAACTGGATTGATAATGACAAAACTAAAGTCTGTGCTTTTATTTTCATTTATCTTCATTTTCAGTTTGGATTCAAATCGAACCATTATCAATATATTCTTTTTCATATTATTAAACTCAATGAGGAAGGGTGTCTTTTTCTCTATTGAAGCTATTTATATATCTTGAGTATATATACTATACTCAAGTGTTTCTCTCTCTTTCTCTAATTTATCTGCCTGAATATGTATTAGGACAGGTTCTTAATAAATGCTAGCTATAAGAAAAAAAAGAATAAGGAGGAAGGAAAAAATCTTTTTTTTTCACAAAGTCCTTCTTAGTTTTGTAGACTTACATCTTTGACCAGATTTGTTCCCCCAAATCACAAAATGCACACAAATTTGGTAATAGCATTTATTAAATTGACACATGACCATCCCAGTCAAATCAATGTTATATTTATAATAAGAGTGAATTAACTGCACAAGAGAAGACACTGGGTCACTAGATTTATGAATTTAATGCAGTTCACTCCTCTCGTGATTTCACTGTCAGTTATATTTTTATCAGAAAGGTGATGCATACCTAGAAGATTAGCTTATGAATCAAATATGATGAATACTTTCTATATGCTTGTCATAAGTTTGACATATAAGTCCTCAATGACCCCATGGTATCTATTTGCTCTATCCTGCAGTAACACTCTCTTTATTTGTGTCTCAGCCAATGCAAGTCCAGATTTATGTAATTTAGACACACTTGGTTATTGGACCTTATCCATGTTACCTTTTCTCTCTTGCTGCACTGTCCGGCTATAACAAAAAGCATTGAGTGAATGGTATAGATACTGATGGAAAGTTAGCACCCTCTGAAGAAACATCCAAAGACCAGCTGACTATGTAGGTGATTGATAATTGATAAGGAATTCCTCGTGATGCATTTTTCCACTCTTTCGTCACATGGGAGGAGGAGGCAGCAGAAGTTTCTCAGGCATCTTGTTAAACAATTATCCTGATAGCCATCCAATCATGAGGTTGGCCCTATTGTGGCCTAAATATCTCTGGATGCATTCTTCCCTACATAATTCGACTGGGAGTCTGGATTCCAACATACTCATTTTGAAGTGCAAAAAAATCCATATTACCAGCTGGAGAGATGACACAGTGGTTAAGACTCTTGCCAGCAAAGCCTAACAACTCTGGTTTAATTCCCCAGTACTCACGTAAAGCCAGATGCATGAAGTGGATTACATTTGCAGTAGCTAGAGACCCTGTCCCACCTATTTCTCTCTCTCTCTCTCTCTCTCTCTCTCTTGTCTCCCTATGCATGCAAATATATATATATATATATATATATATATATATATATATATATATATATATATATATATATATAT
>PVHP010008501.1:37500-53117 GCA_004024765.1 Zapus hudsonius | reverse complement strand
GTGTCTGGGTTACTCTTCCTCCCTCTTCCCTGTCCTTCCAACCGTGGCTGTCCTGTCATCCCGAACACCACAGCACAGTGTCGGTGTCCTGGCCTGGGCTTTGAGGCGGACAGTCCCTCAGTGAAACCCTAGTCCTGATGCTAGATCTGGGGCCTTGCTGTGAGCCTCAGTTTCCTCTTCTGTAATAACAGCCCCCACTGAGCACATAATAAGCACCCACTTTTTAGCAGGCCATTGCTATCCTCCATCACCCGGCCTAAAGAACCAATCCTAACTGCATCAACGCTCTCATCCACCACCTTGATTTTGCTTTGTTTTGTTTGAGAAAGATCTTGTGTGGCCTAGGCTGACTTTGAACTTGCTAGGTTTGCCAACCAAGGATGGTCTTGAGCTCTTGATCCTCCTACCTCTACCTCCCAAGTGCTGGAATTACAGGTGTGTATACCACGCCCAGCTTCTAACTCAAAATTTAAGATGGAACTATATACTGCTTCCAAATGTTCCCCTGAATGTTCATTCTGTGAGTGTCTATTCCCCAGGGCTATCACTAGGCCTTACTCTTTATTTTATACCCCTAGTGTTTGTAATATAATATTGATTCATTGGGTGTTTTGATTACTGTACCTACCAAATTTAGGTATTAACATTTCTGAAATTGGGATAAGTTTGACAACCCATCTACATATTTGACATAGTGTTAGACACCCAAGATCATTATTTAAATCAATAGATATAATGAAGAATATACTAATTAGCATCTGACAAATAGGAATTGGTTAATTGATCTTCATCAGATCCACATGGACTGGATTGCAAAGTGTGCCCTGCTCCCCCCTTCACCCTCCTTCTCCAGGGCGCTCACCTCCTCTCCTGGTCACCTGACCATGAGTGAGAACCACAGGAGTGCAGAGTTCAGTGTGGTCCCGCCTATCACCTGCATGTCTGGTCATTTCCACTTGACAGGTGAGGAGACAGATTCAGAAAATGAAGTTTACCCAGGCAAGTCATGTTACCATGCCTGTGGGAAAAATGAATCTCTAGTGATAACATGATGATCTGATTAGTGTTCATTAGTGGACTTTCCAGATCAATTAAGCTCACTGGCCATGGCTGGAGGGACAGGGTCCCTCACCACCAGGGACAACAATGAGAGCACTGTTCGCACCTCTTCCCTTTAGCCAGTAACATGGACTAGCCACAGGGTCAAGGCCATCCATTTCTGAAACTGTCACTTCTGATTTATTTATTTATTTATTTATCTATTTATTTATTTATTTATTTAAGAAAGAGAGCATCGGTATGCCAGGGCCTCTTGCCACTGTAAACGAACTCCAGATGCACGTGTCACATTGTGTATCTGGCTTTACATGGATACTGAGGAATCAAACCCAGGCCTGCAGGCTTTGCAAACAAGTGTCTTTAACTGCTGGGCCATATTCCCAGCCCCTAAAACTGTCACTTCCAAAGATCTCAGAAAGCAAGCCTCTGGGCTGGGCAGAGAGCTCAGCTTGCCTTACAAGCATAAGGATCTGAGCCAGGTCCCATGTAAACCCAGGTTTAAAAAGCAAAAACAGGCATGGTGACAGGTAACTTGTAACCTGGTATGATGGAGGCAAGCAGATCCCTGGAGCTGGCTGGTCAGCCAATGTAGCTTACTTGGCAAGTTCCAAGCCAATGAAAGACGCTGTCTCAAAAAAATAAATAAAAGAAGTAGATGGTGCTTGATAAATGAACACCCAGGACTGGCTTCTACATGCAAACACAGAGAGAGAGAAAGGGGGGAGAAGGAAAGGAGGACAGAGAAGAGGAGAGTATAAGAGAGAGAGAGAGAAGCTGCATACCTACCAGGAAACTTACGTTGAATAGGAAAACAACCAAAGAACAGTCTTCCTTCAGAAATCCTTCCTATAAGAAGGGTTCCCCTGACTAAGCCTCTCTGATATGTGGTAGCTTTCAGATTCACTGATCTGACCTTGAACATGGACATCTTCAATAGGTTGGCTTCTAATACCTCCACTGAAGAGAGAGAGAAAAAGAGAAAGAGAGAGAGTCCTCAGTTGTGGCAGCTGTCTCATAGACACTGTGACATTTACAACTTTCTAAGTGGTAGTTTTCATCACCCGTTTGAATAAAATCCAAGTCTATAGTAATTCCATTGCAAAGTAGGTCGTTTTCATGACATTGCTGCAATCATTGGCTTTTCCACTCTTTGAGCTCTGTGATACCCTCCTCCCCATTCCTTGCTGCACTTCCATAAGGCTCAGCCAAGGAAGGGTGTGTACTGGGGGAGTCACCTCACCATTGCTCTCAACTGGATTGGGCTCTTTCTTGGTCAGTAGGAAGGACAGCATGAATGACTAAAGAGGCAGTTGGTCATGAGAAGAGGAGGGAAAATACTCAAAGAGAAAATAAAGGAAAAGAAACCTCAGAATACACAACCCACAAGAATTCCTTACGCACCTATTTTTGCTCAAGTGCATGTTGGGAATTTAGAGGACAAAGGATATAGGGCCCTTGTTGTTCCTTGCAAGCATCCTGCCAGTGACCTGGAATACCTAAGAAAAGTTTTATGTCTTAATTCAGAGCCGGCCTCCCCAGTAACGCCAAATGACGGAATAAACTGGAGGACTTTGGTCCTGCATTCAAAACCTGCTTTAGCTGGGTGTGGTGGCACATGCCTGTAATCCCAGCACTTGGGAGGCAGAGGTAGGAGGATCGCTGTGAGTTCGAGGCCACCCTGAGACTACAGAGTGGATTCCAGGTCAGCCTATCTTGAAAAACCTCAACCTCTCACCCCAATAACAACAAAAAGACTGGCTGTGTCTTTTATGGGGCAACTTACTCAAACTCTCCCAGCCCATGTTTTCTCACCAGTAAAGTTTAGGTGATAATGATGACACCCAGCTCACAGAGTGGAGTAAGAATCCGTGACCTGATACATGCAGTGTGTCTAGACCGTGACATGGAACCTAGCAAAGCCCAGCAAATGGTGTCTGTTGCGATCATTCATTGTGGACAGGTGACATTATCCTGCTTGGTATGGTAAGGCTCAAGGGTCAGGCATCTCAATCAACACCAGCGTTTCTCTCCGTCCCCACTCTAAAGGTCATCATTGAAGGACACGTACCATGTACCAGCAATCACAGACGAGGAAACTGAGGCCCTAGGAAGCCAATGTCTCATCTAATGGTGCTCAGGTGTTTATTATTTATTAAAGGGGCCAGGAGTTTATTATCATCCACATCCACTGACAGAAAACATTTGGGCCTCAAATATTTGAGCTAATGAACCATCGGAAAAAAATGTTCCTAAAATAATGTCAGAATAACAGGGAGGAACTTCACGGCTGTGCATGTCTCCCGGGTCCCAAGGGTTCTTTTAGCACTGCTTAGGGGGCTCTTTTTAACTTCACCTTGGTGACAGCTTGTGCTGCCTCTGGGGACAGTGGTGACGGTGGTCAGTCCCAGGGAAGAAGATGTGTCAGTCTGGAGAGTAGTTGGAGAAAAATCAGCAGACATGAGCCTGTGGAATCTACTAAAGAATTGGGGGTCTGGGTCCCAGCCGCTAAGGTGCTTTCTTAAAAGGCCTGATGGCCCAGGATCAATTCCCCAGTGCCCACGTAATGCCGATGCACAAAGTGGTCCATGCATTTGGGGTTCATTTGCATGGGCAAGAGGCCCTGGCACTCCCATTCTCCCATTCTCTTATTCTCATTCTCTCTCACACACTCTCTCTTTTTCTCCTTGCAAATAGAAATAAAGAATTGGGTGGTGGTGATGGGTTGATGGCTCAGTCATTAAAAGCGCATGTCTTAAAGTATGAGGATCTGAGGTCAATCCCCAGAACCCAGACACTTTTTGTGTTCAAGCACCGTAAAGGTGGAGCCAGAAGGATATCTTTCTGACCAGATAATCTAGCCTGATTGGTCAGCCCTAAGCCAATGAAAGGCGCTGCTTAAAAACAGGTGAATAGAATTTCTAAGGAAGACACCTGAGCATCCTTTCCTCTGGCCTCCCCACACACGCTGCCACATCTACAAACATGTGCACAAACACGCACATGTGTGCTCACACATACACACACACATTTTGTGGGGGAGGGAAATTCAAGGTAGGGTCTCACTTTAGCTCAGGCTGACCTGGAATTCACCATGTAGTCTCAGGCTGGCCTCAAACTCACAGCCATCCTCCTGCCTCTGCCTCCTGAGTGCTGGGATTAAAGGCATGCACCACCATGCCTGGCACTACACACACATTTTAAAAACTGTTTGTCACCCAGCTGCCTCACAACAGATGACAAGTCCTTTAACTCAAATGATTCCAT
Organism: Zapus hudsonius; assembly: GCA_004024765.1. Classification (NCBI taxonomy): domain Eukaryota; kingdom Metazoa; phylum Chordata; class Mammalia; order Rodentia; family Dipodidae; genus Zapus; species Zapus hudsonius. The sequence goes on along the minus strand of PVHP010008501.1, from coordinate 48,794 downwards.
GCCACATGAATGTCTAAGTGTCTTTTTTACCCCAAAACCACTCCAGGATCCATGTCTAGTAAGTTAAAAGGGTTTCTACTCTACACTGAGAGAGACTTCGCTGACAAGCACACAGGATGCTGAGCCACAGAGAGGGAGGCATCCAAGAGACCAGAGCAAGGAGGAGGCCAAGTTGAGTTCTTTCATACATAGCATGATTTTCAGACTGAGCCATCTTCAGTTGAACCAAGGGCTGCCCCAGTCCAGCTCGGTGACCCTCATAAGTAATAAGTATTCACACCTGTTCCTTCATCTTACCAACGATGGAGACATAGCTACCTCCCAAGGATATCATGAAACATAGTCAAGGTAAAACAGGTGAGCCTATTGAGCATAAATCCTGGTAAATGGAAGACGCCCTGTATATGTGTGAGTCACGACCCCTACCCAAAACCTACCCTGGCAACACCCAGAGCTATCAGGCCAGCACTTAAGAGGAGGGCTCTGTTAGCAGTATGACCATGGGTAAGTTACTTCATCTCTCTGCCCTCATTTGTCAAATGGAGATGATAAGTAACTCCTTGCTTGAGCCTTTGCAAGAACTTCATGAAAGGACTGGAACAGATCAATATAAGGGGTTGGGGAGATGGTTCAGTGGGAAAAGCTCCGGCCATGCACGCACGAGGACCTGAGCTTAGATCCGCAGCACTCACAAAAAAGCCACCAAAAACAGGGGTGACAATGAATGCCAGTAATCCCAGTGCTGTGGGCAAAGAGATAGGGATTCTCTAGAGCTTGCTGGATGGCTAGTCTGTAAAGCCTAGGTTCAGTGAGAGACACTGTCACAAAAAATAAAATGGGGCTAGAGAGATGGCTTAGCAGTTAAGGCATTTGCCTGCAAAGCTTAACGACTCAAGTTCGATTCCCCAGTACCCACCTAAAGCCAGATGCACAAAGTGGCGCATGCGTCTGGAGTTCGTTTGCAGTGGCTAGAGGCCCTGGTGTGCCATTCTCTCTGTCTCTCTTCTATCCCTGTCTCTCTCTACTTGAAAACAAACAAATAAATATTTAAAAAATAAAATGGAGAACGACTGAGAAAAACTAGCCTTCACACCTATGCACACACATGAATGCACACCTATACACACTTGTCCCCATACACAGAGAAACACACATCCATGCAGAGAGAGAGAATCCGCTGTCAGGAGTCTCTGAACTTCCCTGGGTCATCAATTTTCACAATCACGCCACATCATGAATTCTTTTTTTAATATTTTATTTATTCATTTTTCAAGCAGAGAGAGAGAGAGAGAGAGAGAGAGAGAGAGAGAGAGAGAGAGAGAACGCACCAGGGTGTGGCTTATGTGGGTACTGGGGAATTGAACCCGGGGCCTTAGGCACTGGAGGCAAGTGCCTTAACCGCTGAGCAGTCTCTCCAGCCCCACATCATGAATTCTTATCCCCCATGTTACTGATGAGCTCACTGAGAGGCCTCACTGTTTCATGGGCTTCCCAGACTCACCCAGCCAGAAAATGGCAGAGCGAGGATTCCAACCCAAGATGCCTCCCTCTGCATCTCAGCTCTCGGCCACTCTGTGACAACAGCGAGCCCCAGGAGTGTCACTTGGAGGTTCCTCCCAGGAGGAGGAGAATGGGTGGGAATCCTAAACCTCTGTCACCCCACCCCACTCCCAGCCCCATGCCCTGCACTTCCACATCTCTGGTCTTCACCTGGACTCACGAACAGCTTCTAAAATCTTAGGGTCTCAGACTGCCCAAATCTCCATTATAATCAAATCTACGTAAAATGTGAAGGCTAAACATAGAGTCAAATTTCTCACTTAGTTTGGTTTTATCTTAATTATCCCTTTAATCCATTGGTCCAGAGCCTATAATTTTCCATAGGATCCCCTGAGGAGGCTCAGAACCATGAGGCAGACGGACAAAGCCAGTGTCATAGACATTGACTGTTAGCTAACTTACCACTCTCAAGTAATGGAGGTCATAGGAAAAAAAAAAACGCAATTTCTCCAAAAGTCTCTTTTCTAAAAGCAAACCATAGCAGAGCAATGTATTTTCCTCAGGAAGCTTGTACATGATCAGAAACAAACAAGCAGCTTTTTAGAAACCAGAGGAGATAGTGAAAAAAATAGCAAGTAGGACTATTGGATTCCCCAGAGACCAGGCAGGGGTGAAGAGAAAAAGTCATAGAAAAGCTTGAAGGGGGGCCAGGCATGCTTGTGCACACCTTTAATCCCAGCACTCGGGAGGCAGAGGTAGGAGGATTGCCGTGAGTTCAAGGCCACCCTGAGACTACATAGTGAATTCCAGGTCAGTCAGTGAGACCCTACCTCAAAAAAATTAATTTTTTAAAAAAGGAAAGCTTGAAGGTGTCTCAAAAGACCATCTAAATCTAGTTAGCTTCAAATTCTGTTTGGGTGTAGATTTCCTTAGGCTCTGGAGAACTCCTGGGGGTCCCTAGAGTGCTATTTAAAAAATCACCAACCCAATCCCACTCCCCTTCTCTTAGTGCTGCGGAATTCAGACCCCGGAGTGACGCAGCCTAGTCGGTGGCCTGACTAGTCAGGTCCTTATCTTTCTCCTACTGCTTTTCCATGATGACACCTGACTCCTCCGATCAACTGCCTTTTGTTTCTGCAGACTGTCCCTGTGTTTGGATTTGTGTGTTTGTACCCATGCCCAGTGTTCTCAAGAAAACCTAACCAACCAGTCCCTGCTTTCACCTGAAAGCTCCAAGTCTGCAGTTTGGGCACAGTGGGCATCCCAGCTGTGAGGCACACGCTGCTAAAGACAAACACTGCCCCATATGACCTGGGAAACCATTCGTCACCATGTAGATTAAGTCGAATGTCTGCCCTTCTAGGGAAGTCCTAAAACGCGGGTAGTTCTTGGTAAGATAGCTGAGAGAACAACAGCCAAGCCAGGACCCCTGGCCTCTTACCTCTAGACCCTCCGCTCAGGCCCTTTCATTTCTCTCAGCAGCAGGAGTGAGGAAGGGAGAAAGCCGCCTGGAAGTTGAAAGATCATGTCTGATACCCTTCAGTGCTTCCAAGGAAAAGGCCAGCGATGGTGCTGCAAGCTGGCTGCTCCCTCCCCAGGGTTGGCAGATGGACATTGGAGCAAGGGGTGGAATGAGGAGCATCTTGCTGGGTACTTCACTTGCATTCCCTTATGTGACCTTCCCAGGAGCCCCGAGGACAGCTACCATCACTACATTAGGCTGACAAAGCCCAGACAGTCTTATTAACTTACTCAAAGCCACACAGCCAGGAAATGATAAGAATTGGAAGCCAAAGGTATCTCCCGGTGACACCTGGGTATTGTACCTGAACTCTTCCTTCCCACTCCCTAGGGAGAGGGGAATGTCACCAAGTCCCAGAAAGAACCCGCATGGGCTGGATTTCTGAGTTTTCCTTCCAGATTACTCAAAGGAAAGTGTCCAGGCAATTGCTGGGTCCAGAAATCTCCTGGAGGAAAGGATCCTGCTTGTTTACCTGGCTGGAGAGATGGGGTGGGGGTGGGGGAGAGTTGGGCACAAAAACAGGATAAAGGTAAACTTTCTGCATGTGAGAGCCACCCCCCCCCCCCGCCCCGGCCAGGAGCCGTGTCACACTGTATGTCATCAAAGGGGCTGTGCATAAACCTGAAAAACCAAACGGACCTGTCTGTAGGTGTCACTTATATCACAAGGCTACAGGTGCCTTCCACCGTCCACTGGTGCCGGGAGCGCCTGCCTTCTGTTGCCTTGAAACCATCTGTCTGGACCTAACCACCGTGTGTCACGTAAGCAGCTTTTCTTTGCTCTTTTGGATAGATAGTAAGGGGTGTCAGGGCTCAGCTGGGGCCTGGCACTGTGCTCTGTCTGCCAGCACCAGCCCCTCCGTGAAGAGGTCACAGTGCCCCAGGGGAGTGTTTGATTCAGGCTTGATTGCTTGCCCAGAGAGACACTAGCCTCCTGGCGCTGTGTGCCCCCCAACCTCCTTGCCAGCCCCCATTTCCTTTTCAACACCAGCTGAACCAAGGGGAGCAGAGCGAATCCTTAAAGGCACTCAACTCTCTACCTGCCCTTCAGCTGTCTTTGCACAAATTCTCAGCTTCAAGGAAAACCCACCAACCTCCCCCAAGCCTCTCTTCACTTCTCACCGCCTCCAGGCTTCCTTGATGCACAGAGCTGTCTTATGATTGTTAAGGGAATTTGATTTGAGGAATTTGTACAAAATCATTTCGATTATTCCCATCTGGCCCTCTCACAGTCCCTCAGAACAGAATGCTTCCAGAAAGCCGATGGCTAGGGTTTTTCCACTGTATTCTCAGACCTTGTCAATCTCTGCCCAGTGGGGTGCCTGCCTGTGCGTCCGCCCCCTGCTGGCGACATCTGGTGACACTTGCTTCCTCTGAGCAGAGCCATGGACCCCCGCAGCGTGAATGTGTTGAGAATTTCATGATTGGTAGGCACTTTTCATTTGACAGATAAAGCAAGGGAGTCCTGGGAAGACCTGGTAGCAAGTTCCATACTGTAGTCCAAAGACTCAGGCGGAGAGTCTGCCCATCGCCCAAGTGAGAGCTTGGTTGCTCTGCCCTCGCGTTTTCTGGAAGGTTTTTCTATGATTCAAGGTAGTTTTCACACTTTGGTCATCTGTTCTTTTCCAATGTGACCAGAGAAGCAACTTTTTAGTTACTTTACGATGGTTGTTTTTGCTTGAAAACACAGGTATGTGCCAGGTCCTTTATATCGACTAGTTTTATTAAATCCTCAGGACATTCTAAGGATTGTATGTTAAATACTCATTCTAAAGATGAGAAAACGGAATCTCAGGGAGCTATATGGATGTTTACATGGCATTAAGGCATTAAAGATGCCAAGAATCAAGTGGGCATTTAAAAAAAAGGCCAAAAGTCGCAACAGGCTGAGAAGAGCTGTGTCTCATGTCCCGTGCTTTGTGAGTGGCATTCCCCCATGTATTCAACCCCAAACTGGTGATTTTTTTGCACAGAAACGATATGGCATCCCTTTTAGGTCTTTATAGGTCTCCAAAAAAACAAGTCAAGTCCCTAAGTGGGCTGCAGGAGAATGAGAAATCACTCAAGCCGCCAGCAAGTTAGTTCCCACAACTCCTGTGGTTTCTCCCAGAGAAAACACTCTAGCACCCAACCCACAATCCTTCCCTCCCAGAAGGTGTCTGAATGGTCCAGACTTCTCCGAAGTCTTCCCTTAAGGAGACCTGGAGGGTGGTAGATTGACCCTGCCTCATCCCCAGGGCTCCTGACCCAATTGACATTCAGAAGACTCTGTTACTTTGGGGGGAGAGAAAGCTTCAGTACTATCCAGGGGGGAAGATTGGGGAAGACCCTTCTTTAGCCTCCTTTTCCACAGTTTGTACCTGTGTGGGCTTGTCCTGCCCAGAGAGGTTTGGACACACCAGTCATGCCAACACTAGAGAGGCAGAAGCAGGGGGAATCACCTGAAGTTTGAAACTAACCTGGTCTACATACAGAGTTGCAGGCCAGCTTAGCCTATGTAGTGAGACCCTGTCTCAAAATTTAAAAAAAAAAAAAGGAGAAAAGAAAGGGGAAGAAAAAATAAGAGAAGAACAGAAAAGAAAGAAAAACATGAAAATAGCCAGTGTGTAGATGCTTAATTGGGTCGATTTTTGGTCACACGCCCAGAACAAAGTTGATGATCCCCATCAGGGCCAGGAAGGAATTTTCCTCCCCTGCCAAACAGGCCAAGGCTGGGTGGTTTTCTCCTTGCTTCTCTCTCTGGAAGGCTGAGCAAAGGGGCCTGGTGGCACAGGCCATGGGCACCACACTTGTTTCTCCTGCCACTGGATTCTGTGGGAGAGACAGTCCTGATTGGGTGGACCCCATGTGCGTGTGGTATGTAAGCCGGTCCTGAGAGGGGGGTAGGAAGCCACTGGCCGCATCTGAAGACCTCAGCATCAGGGCAGCTTCGCCTCACTCCACAGGTACCTGCAGCTAGTCTTTCTCTCCAGTAGAAGGGAGCTTGCAGATTCCACCACCTTGAGTTGACCATGCTGAGATCCTACTTAGGAGGCAGCCAGATGGGTCACTAATCTAGGGGAATCAGACTCCGGCTAGGTGTCTGTTGATAGGCAAGGAATGGGGGTCCTGAGTAGTTAAAGCTCTCAGCCAGCTTGGGGAAAGACTATCCAGCCATCCTGAGTTGGTACACTGGCCTGGGGCAGAGAGCAATGGCCATAGGAGAGAAGGGGGAAGAGGGCCTGCCTGCCTGCAGAGGCTTGGGAGGGCTGGTCCAATCAGGTGGGCACTAGAGAAACAGTGCCCACCTTGAGTCAGCTCACCAGTGTCCTTTCCTAGTACATGAAAAAGTGATGTCTAGGGGCTGGATAAATGGCTCAGGGTTTAAGGTGTTAGCCTGAAAAGCCTAACAACCCAGGTTTGAGTCCCCAGTGCCCACATAAAGCCAGATGCACAGTCATGCATCCATCTAGAGTTCGTTTGCAGTGGCAAGAGGCCCTGGAGAGCACTTTCTCTCTCTCTCTCTCTCTCTCTCTCTCTCTCTCTCTCTCTCTCTCTCTCTCTCTCTCTCTCTCTCTCTCATCTAATGCTCTCTGCTTGCAAATAAATAAACAAAAATATTTTTTTAAAAACCTGGCCTCTAGAGAGGTGCAAGGGACAGAATTGTGACTTTTCCCCTAGTGACAAGTCAGCCAGCTCAAAGAACCTTCTAGAATCTCCTTTTTGTTCTGAGTGATGCTAGGTGAAAGTCAGTGCTTCTCAGCTTTCTTTTCATTATCAGCCTTTTGTCCCCTTCACTCCCATTGAGAATGGTTGGGCTAACCTCAAACTTGGACTTACGTATTGATGACACCCTCATGTCTTTGCTGAAGAGGGACCTCCACCATCCCCTGCTCCTCCCACCCACTCACTCCGCTTCCATTAAAACGGCTTTAAGAACTAAAATGCTCAATTACTGAAAGGCCCTTCCAAGGCCTAAGAACAAGGGCTGATGGATATTAAAGTAGCCATTATTCCTGAACTCCCACAATGCAATGAACACTGGCTAAGTGGCCTCTGTGTTCTTTGGGTAGGCAGACTTAATAAGCCCTCCTCTTGCTGCAATAACAAAACAAAAAGAAAAGGAAGAAAAATTACTCTCCCTGCTTTCATAAAAGGCATTCTTTCCAAAAAGCAAGAACTAATTACAGGAGAATAGCGTGCTGTACACCTGCCTGCGAGAGCACTTGAAGCAGGCCTAATGGGTATAATTTGCCACAGAAGGAATTACCAAGGGGAAGCAGATCTGTTGTTGTGCGTAGGGCTAGAGGGCTTGCAGAGCCAGAGAGTGGGCTGGGATAAAGAGAGAGGGAAGTCCTTAAAGGAGGTAAACACCCTATTGAGCGAAAATATTCCTAATCTTTGTAAGATTGAATTCAGTTTACTGGATAACTTTCTTATTGAATGCCAAATGATTTTGACTGTTTGTAAGGGTCTTACTCAAAGCCATGGTTGAGTTTTATATTTGGAGGACCACCATTGATACTGAAGATTTGGGGGTTGGGTTCTGTTGCCTCCCATGGGAGGGGAGGGGTTCACCTCTCCTTTCTGCAAACTCAGTGAAGATCATGCCGTCCTTACTCTGTTCTCTGAGGGTGCGGACCTGTACATCGTTAGCTTACATGTACAAGAACTGGTCAGAAGTCGGATCTTGAAGAGAGTCATTTGGGGTTCCTCCCTCCCAACCTTACACCCTACCCTTCATCCTGCCCCTTAACCCTCAAGACATAAAACCAGTCAATCCGTGGGAAAATCAGAATCTAAACCCAGGCAGCCTTGACTTTGGATTGATAGGCTCCCAGGGAGATCCGTGGCTATGATAACTGCTGGGCCCATTAACCCTGTCCAGGCATCTAGAAACTTCCCAGTTAGAGCCTGAAAAACACAAGGGTGCTGGCCCAGAAAAGGTGTCCAGGAGTAAGACCCTAAGCTGTTTTTTATTTCTGTCCGGAGTGGATAACGATCATGATGGGAGATCTATGACTAACCCCCCCACACACACACACCCAATTGATCTGTGGTTCCAGAACCACATAATCCCATGCTTCTTAGTGTCTCTATGGAAATGTACCTGGGATACAAGCATGTCCTTAGATGCAAACAGACCACACATCAGAAACTTAGGGCCTCCCTCCAAACAAACTCTGCTGCCTGTTGTCTGTGTGACCTTGAACAAGAGACACAAATTCCCTGGACCTCCATATCCTTCCTGATAAAATGGCAGAGTGAGAGAAGAGATGAGAATAACACAAATTCAATATTCCCACCTCCAAAAAAAAAAAAAGATTTTCCAGCCCTGGTACCTATATCACTGGTATAGGTGTGAGATGGGTCTGCCCAGAGGTTGGTAAACCCTTTCTCAAAGAGTCAGGTAAAAAATGTTTTAGGATTTGCAAGCCATAAAGCAAACTAACAGATGTAGGCATGTTGGTGCACGCCTTTAATCCCAGCTCTCGGGAGGCAGAAGTAGGAGGATCACTGTGAGTTCAAGGCCAGCCTGAGACTACAGAGTGAATTCCAGGTCAGCCTGGGCTAGAGTGAGACCCTACCTCAAAAACCAAAAAATAAAAAACTAATAAAGGATGCTAAGTAGGTGCATAATTCAAAATATAAAGCATTTTTGGCTACAGGACACAGGAAGGAGGTGCAGGCTGGATTGGCCTCAGGTTGTAAATGGCGAACCTCTGATTTAGGTGAGGTACAGGCAAACCATTTTCCATTTTGGTGCTTGTATAGTTATTTTTGTGTATGTTTGAAGAACATTGGCTTTGCCATTTATGGTAACGATGTGAAGTTTTCCTTTTAAATCAACGTATTTATATGAAAACAAGAGGGGACAGTGTTTTTAAAATATTTTAAGGAAATAATTGTGTGCAGAATATTGTCTTAACTAAAGTGAAATTATCATGGTGGTGGGTAGAGGTTACACTTTGGGGGGTCACTGGCCCAAATGATGAAGAAGTAACATCTTAAATTCCATCTTGTCAAATCCCAGGCCTGGAATCTCATCTTTGCCCTGGTGTCTGCCGGTGCTATGATCATTGTATATTTTTATTTATTTGCAAGCAGAGAGAGGGAGGAAACAGAGAGCTAGGATGGGTGTACCAGGGCTTTGTGCCACTGCAAATGAACTCCAGCTACATGTGCCACTTTATGCATCAGGCTTTACGTGGGTACTGGGGATCGAAACTGGGCTGGCGGGCTTTGCAAGCAAGTGCGTTTATCCACGGAGTCATCTCTCTAGCCCCCTGCTATGACTTTGAACTACTGTGTCCTCATTTTGAGTGGAGTTAGGACCAGCTTATCTCATTTGATATTTTTCCAAGTTGTGAGAATGCAGAATGGAGCAAAGAGGTGGCATTTGAGCCCAGGGGACGCAGCAAAGCGGAGTGTGTGTGGCCTGGGACGGCTGGCACTCTCTTGTGTTTTTCCTGGTGTTCCCAACCCCAAAGTAAGCCTGGGGATGTTTGGATCACAACCTTTTTAAAGCAGATTAACCTGAGCTGATACCCAGGCTCCATCCCTGCCAGGGGTGTGGTCTTTCCCTTGTTACCTGGAATCCCAGAGCCCCTTCCTCACCTGTAAAATGGAACCAAGACCCTGTGTCTTCAGAAGAGACCATGGGGTGCTACCGTGCTTAGTGGGAAGCCTACTGTGTGTTTTTAATTATTTTAACTTTTTATTGGTAGCTTCCATAATTATAGACCATAAACCATTATGATTCCCTCCCCACCCTCCCCCATATTTCTTCCCCCTCTCAATGAGTCTCTGTTTTGTTTCAGTGTCATCATCTTTTCCTCCTTTATGTGTATATTATCAGGCACTGAGATATCATGAATATCAAGGCCTTTTTGTGTCTGGAAGTTATAAGCAGTCCTACTCTTCCTTTGGCTAAATTTTTTTAATATTTTATTTATTCATTTGAGAGAGAGAGAGAGAGAGAGAGAGAGAGAGAGAATGCACCAGGGGCACCACCTTGTGGGTCTGGCTTATGTGGATCCTAGGGAATTGAACCCGGGGTTTTAGGCACTGGAGGCAAGTGCTATAACCGCTAAGCCATCTCTCCAGCCCTAAATCTTTTAATATCTAGAAACTTTGTATATACAAGTCATGTGCTGGTAGCACCGTTTCCCTCCTCCCTGTCCCCTTTCCGCTGAGAGCCTTCCTCTGTGGGATTGCTGGTAGGATCCATGGGATTGAGGGCTCTGAGTTGTTAGAGAAGCAGACATTTATTGGTGGGGAGGGGAGCAATGCTTCTGGATATTCCGCCCTCCAGGCCTCTTACGCTTCCCCCCCCCCCCCGCCACTTCCATAAAGTTCCCTGAGCCATGGTGGTTGAGGGTTTTTTTTGGTTTTTTTAAATATTTTATTTATTCATTTTCAAGCAGAGAGAGAGAGAGTGCACGCACAAGGGCCACCACCTTGTGGGTCTGGCTTATGTGCTTATGTGGGTCCTGGGGAATTGAACCTGGGGCCTTAGGCAATGGAGGCAACTGCCTTAACCGCTGAGCCAGATATCTCTCCAGCCCAGGCTGAGGTTTTTAAGTTTGCTTTAGTGTTGAGCTCTTAGCAGCCCCTGGATTTCTGCTTGGGAAAATGTGAGTGTCCTCAGTGAGTCTCCATCATCCTGGAGCAGGCTGGCTGTGGAAGCAGCACCCTTGCTCCCAAATCCCTGGAGTGGGGTGCACTGTCACCCTCAGAACTCTGCAGGTGCTAGGAAAGTGATGTCTGTCCATCCTGCAGAGGAAAGAGCCTAGTGAGGCGCCAGGATAGCTCCAACACCATGATATCTCTGTGGCATGTCATCCGAATAGTCACTAGGCGAAACAAATAAAATTAAACCCACAGCTATCAAACTATACAACACAGAGCTTTACGTATGCAAATGCATAGCGCATGTACAAGGAGATCACATCAGTTCAGGACTGTTTGGCTGGGATATAAGGTCACACCAAATCAAGCTTTCAGTCTCTGTCTACACTTGCAGATGTCAGCTCTGTGGGTATGTTCGTGCATATCAATGCCAGCTCTATTTTCTGCACAATACTGTTAAGTATTATGTGACAGAGCTAGGAGGGTCAGGCATGCGCACACTGAAGTAAAGAAAGAGGTAAGATTGCATAAGAGCCTCCATCTTCAAATTCCAGCTTGGCCACTTTCTCATTATGTCACTTGGGCTCCTTGGATTCCGTTTTCTCGTTGGTGCAGTGGGAACAGACAGGCTGTAGAGAGGACTGAATACCATCTGTCAGGCT